>JAVHLU010001109.1:0-37607 GCA_036785755.1 Colletotrichum ledebouriae
TATATACCTTACGGGGGGGTGTAAGAATACCGAAGGTATATCTTAAAAATTCTATAATAATCTTATAAGGTTTATATAAACCTTAATAAATAACTATAGTATATATAGTTATATACCTATATAATATGTCTTTAATAATACTTTAATAACTATAAAACATAAAGTAATAACTATAAAAGTATTTCCTTTATGGAATAAATACTTTAAAAATCTATATAAATTCTAATAAGAGCAATAACCTCATATATATATATATATTTATAATCCTTAGCTTTATAGCTATAAATATACAGAAGTTACGCACGGACCATATAGTGATTCGAGCGCGATTTCTGCTTAATAAGCTACTGCTTTGCAGTTACGTTTCAGAATATCTTACCCCTTACTTCATGAGGGTAGGATTTATAACTTAGAAATAATATCAACATTATAAACAATAATATTAATAATAACATCATCAATACCTTTAATTAATTCCAGGAAAAATACCTCCTTATGCCTAAATTTATCGGCTTTCATCACCATATTACTCAGCCTATTAATATCTATTATTCAGGCTGTTTTACCGCCCCTTTTGCTACCTATATACCTATTCTTACAGTTTTAACTTAAATTAGGAGTATAGGACTAAAGTAGTATAATGTAGGTATTTCTATAAATAGAGTATAAAGCTAATAAAAAGTAACTAATACCTCCCTAGTTTCTCCTATAGAACCTTATAAATCTTAGAAATTACTAAATCTCTTATATTATAATAAGTACTAGCTACTTAGTTATTACTTAGACTCTCTTATGTTTTATAATAACTCTATTTATTAAGACTATAAACCTAAGGAATTTAATCTCCTCTTTATAAAATTTATACTTATTAGGGTTTATATAGAGGCTATTAGCTTCTAACTAGGTAAGTACCTATCTTATAGCCTCTATATAGGAGTTTATATTATTAGTAAAAATTAAGATATTATCTTAATATATAATATAAATAATATTAACTAGGCTTATAAGGAACTTATTAATAAATATCTAGAAGGTAGTAGGTATATTAATAAGCCTAAATAGTATAATATAATATTTATAGTAACTATATTATATATAGAATCCTATCTTCTACTTATCTCCTTCTTAGATCCTTACTTAGTAGTATATATCCTTAAGGTTAAGCTTAGTAAAGTACTTAGCTCTAGAGAGCTAGTTAAGGATCTTATTAATTAGAGGGAGGGGGGTATAATTCTTAGTAATTCCTTAGTTAAGCTCTTAGTAGTTTATATATAACTTTAACTTACCTCCTTTCTTTAAGATAAATAAGATTAATACCTTTATTAAGCTTATTAATAAGTAAATCTATCCTTTTTATAAAGCCTTATAGATATAATCCCTTAACTCCTCTAACTCCTTTTTAACTAGTAGGTAAATAAGCTTAAATAAAGGCTTAGTTCTAGGCTCTAGGTTAATAAAGTAGCTCCTAGTAATCCTAAACTCTAGTATAATTCTTACTAAGTTAATATTAAATACTTTTTTAAAGTTCTAGTACTCTAATAAGATATTTATTTTAATTCCTTTAATATCTTTAGAGTCTTAGGTATCCTCCTAGTAATTAGTAGTTAATATATAGTTAATATATAGTACTCTTATAACAATTACTCTTATTTTCTTTTTAATATACCTAAGTTCTTTTATAGTTATAATAAAGTAGATACTCTTCTTATATAAGGGAAAAGTCTAGCTTAACTCCTTCTAATTAATATTAGAATACTCTATTATATACTAAGGGATCCTTAGAATAGCGTTATAATTATTACTATTACTAATCTTAAAATTATATAAAGCTATCTACTAGATGCTTATATTATTAGTTATTTAGGTTACTAACTTCTATATATTATAATTAAGCCCCTTAGATACCTATATTCCCCTAATAGGTTCTAACTTATTAGCCTCTAGTTAGGTATTAGTTATAATCCTCTAGTTTATAATATTCTAATTAGCTCTATAATTAATAAGTATAGTACTAGTCTTTTAGCTACTTATAACTTAGATTTATATTATCGCTTTAATATAATATAGCTAGTTACTACCTTATTAAACTATATATATTACTACCTAGTCCTCCTCTAGTTATTTACTAGGGTAGGGTTTCCCTTTATAATAGGGGTAGCTATACTTTTTATAGTATAGATACCTTAGTATAATATAGCCTTTCCTCTTATAACTATAATAAATAATTTCCTTCTTAATATCCTATAGTAGGTCCTTAGTATCCTCTTAATAGTTATTAGTATTACTATAGTCCTTATAGGTCTATCCCTTTAGGGCCTTAGTTTATCCCTCCTAATTAAGGGTTTAACCCTCTAGTTATTATCCCTTATTATTAGCCCCCTAATCCCTTACTAATATATTATATATCTATATATTAACTATAGGTTTAGTATTTCTAGCTCTAGTATTAAGGTTAAGCTATAACTTTAGTAACCTATTTATTATAATATAATACTAGAGCTTAGGGTCTAGCCTAGCTATTATATTAGCTACCCGGATCTCCTCTAGTTATTAATAGGGGCTCTTTACCTCGATCCCTTTATAGTAATTAATAAAGCTCTAGTATCATTATCCTAGTTACTAGTAGGTCTACTTAAGCTAGGTTTATATACTAAGGGTCCTAGACCTTATATTAGCTATACTATTAGTTAACTAGTTCTTTATTATTACCTAAGTTATATCCTTTACCTTATTATTATAATTAATAGAGAGGTATAAGGTTTATTACTTTATTACTAGTTCCTCTAAATACCTAGTAATAAATAGTACTTTTTTAAGATCTAATATAATCTTATTTATCTTAAATCGCGCGTTAAGGTTAAATATAAATTAAATTAAAGTTAGTCTAGGTACTCCTTTTATACTTAAGTATTAGGAGATACTTTCCCTAAAGCTCTAATTAATATTTTTTCGATTTATTACTAATAACTATTTAATAAGTAATAGGGTTACTTACTAGGGTTAATAGTTAGCTAGCGCTTAAAGCCTTAAGATATTCCTATTTATACTTTAGCTAGCCCTTCTCTTTTTCCTCCTTAATAAGCTAATCTAATTTAGCCTCTATTAATTAACTACTTAGTCTTTTATTAGTATTCTTATTATTATTCTACTTAGTAGGTATCTTATCCTAGGTTTAGCTATTTAGCTACTCCTATCTAATAGGGGATCTTAAAAATAATATTATATTTATCTCTCTAGTAGACCTACGGGTAGGTATTATATTATTATACGTTATATTACTCTAATAGTCTATACCCCTATTAATATAAGTTAGAGAGAAGAACGTATTATAATATATTATAAATAGGTATAATATAGAGTAATAGAGTTAATACAGTTAGGTATAGCTAAGGTTAAATATTCTTCTCTAGCCCTCTAGTCTACTAGGTAAGGGCTAGAGGGCTTATCTAGTAGTTACCTAGTACCTCCTTATATCTCCTAACTCCTATGGACTTCCCTACTTAGCCCGCTAGGCCCTTTTCCCTGCGATATTATCCTGGCTCGTGACAACTAGATAGAGGCATTCGGCACATTTCGGGATCTATATAATTCACTTCCTCTCCGCATTTGCAACATCGAGAAATTCGGCAGCTTCTTCTACTAAATGAAGGGCAAGTGGCTGAGGGAATAAATCCGTGAACTTTTGGGGTCCAATTACCAAGAGGCACGGGGTATAGATGACGTGACGATTCTATTTCTGCGGAAAGCACCATTCCATACAGCTGCTGGTGTCATACGTGGGCACGGGATTCTGCACGAGAAGTCAGGGAGGATGAAATGGGTGTGGTTGCGAACATGCCATGCAGCAACTGCGCAAGGAGGAAGGGTACGTGCTGGCTATACATCAGAGATCAACTTGGCCGCTGCATCAACTGTACCAGGCGCGTTGTAGGACACATGACTCCCCCCTCTGGGGTTCAGGGTTCCTGGTTGAGAGGGTTGACAGATGAGGATATGGACTCTAGACCAGACCAGAGACATGGTCCACGTTGACTTAAGGGGCAGGCATAGTAAGTAAGACAAGTAATAAATGAGAGATTCAGTCTCTAGCCATATAAAGGAAACTTGGTCATCATCTGTGGATCAGCAGCAGGGAGGATACTTTTGTAAAGGCAGTGACAAATTTTCCTATCAGAAAGGCAAGGAAAGCGTTCTAGATCCACAGCCCTTACTCCGTAGTCCTTTACAGATGTCTAACATGATGAGAACTGGCCGTAAGCACAACAACTGCCGATGAGTGTACGAGGGAAATAGTTGGGGCGTCTTCAGGATGAAAGCCCGGACATGATTCCTTACGCTTGCGGCATAATCAAGCATTGCAAGTCAGGGAAGATAGTTAAGAAACCTAGCCCTGAGAGACGTGAGTACTCAATATGTCTGCCAGGTACGAGATGGGGATGGAGCCACTTGCCCCCAGATTGATCGCTGAAACGGGGACTTTCGAGGTCATCGCCTCTGCTAACGACCCCCTATTGACGGTCCAGTCCTGTTCTGGGCTGGTGGCTCTATGATATTGTGAGTACTGAGCACTATGGAGATGAAGCTACGGACAGCGCGGCGTGTGCGTCAGATACCTCTAGGTAGACATTTTGCGTTGTGGATGGAAGCTGTCAAATTGGGCGCTGGCTGAAGCCTGAGGGCCATGTAGGCGATATTGGCATGATGAAGCCCGCATTACCCAGAACCTGCATAATGCAACCACACTTTTGCCCCAGGGTATGGTTTCGCGTGGCTATTAGACACCAAACATTCCATCCCTTCATGAATCTGTGGCCGCAAAGATATCTAGCTCACCCTAGCTCACAGCGCTCACCACACTCACCGCGCTCATCCCGGGTCGCGCGACCTTCAGGCGGCGGGTGATCCGGCCGCACCTAAACGACACAGTGGCCATTGACAGGACGTACTCTTCGAAGGCTGAAGTCGCCTTGAGAAACATTGATCTGCGACCGAGCCTACTTATCGTTCATGAAGAGCAAAGTCCAGCTACGTCTGAATATTTCAAGGTAGGCATAGCAATTTATGACTTGATCAAGATCTGTGGGCTGACTTGATGGATTATGTGCCTGCAGACTTTAGTTTTGCAGGTGTCAAACCCTCGCAGTCTTTCTATTTGTTCGAGAATGACAATCGCAAGGTGCGGGCGGGCACGTTCAGCTTCGGAACATCAGGAGAGTCGAAAGGGGTTTTTTTCTGGCATTATAACCTCATCGCGAACCTACTGACGCTTAGAGCAACAAATACGTTTACTCGGAATGCCTACAGAGGGAAGCATTCTTGCCTTCGTTCGCGCACACTTACGGCATGGTTTCCGAAGTCTTTCTTCCGGCTTGGCTAGGCAACCATGTTGAGCCTATGGAGAAGTTCGAATACCTTCCGTACTTTCAACGGTGCTCGGAGCTGAGGGCTACAGTTCTGAGAATGGTCCCAGCAGTAGCTATCAGACTGGTCAAGGACCACAACATCAAAACTCTTGACCTGAGTGTTGTGCAACCGGTGATGAGCTCTGGCGCAACGCTTTCCCCGGAAACTGTTCGCGGGTCGCAACAAATAATGCGACTCGTATTGAATGTCAATGGCCACGGTATGAGTGAAGCCACAATTACGCTACTTCGGGACATGAGAGGCGGTACAAAACGTTGGAGCGTCGGGAAACCAGCTGCAGGAGTCTCTATCCGGTCGTCGACGACAACTTCAATGATGTTGCGGATGAAACAGAGGGCGAGTGTCTGGTCAAAGGGCCCATAGTGTCTCTGATGTATGCAAATAACCCCGAAGAGACAAGAACAGCCTTCAGGGATGGTTGGCTGCGCACTGAGGATGTCAGGGTTGATGAGGACGGCTACAACTGGCGCATTGGGAGAAAGAAAGAGTTAATCAAGTACAAGGGAAACCAGATCGCTCCGGCAGAGTGGGAGTCGGCCCTTCTGTCGCATCCGTCGGTGCTTGATGCGGGCGTCTGCGGTGTCAAACAGAACGTTGACGCAGAGGAAATCCCGGTAGGCTTTGTCTGTCTGGCATCAAGTGTGGCAGAGCGCGATCGCTCACGCCTGATGAGGCAGATTTTGGGCCACGCAAATGGTCGCGTGGCTCCTTACAAACAACTGAGAGGTGGACTTCACTTTATCGAAACACTCCCAAGGGTTCAACTTCGAATTCGTATCTGAAAGAAATTGATAAGAATCGGATTGATAATGTGTGACGAAACCGAATATTCAACAGTTCCACCCCCCGTCCACTCCGATACTGGCCCCTGAAATGTAACTCGATTCGTCGCTCAACAAGAAAGCGATCACGGTTGCCACCTCTCTAGGCCGTCCGACCCGCTTCAGAGACGGCTCAACTACAATTTTCATGTCGCGAGATGCCTGCGACATCGGTGTATCAATTTTGCCACTGTAAGGAGTTAGTCTTCAGTGCGTATGCACTTTGCATAGACGCAGACACAATGTACTCACGGGCAGATTGCATTGACTCTGATACCCTTCGGCCCGACCTCTTTCGCCGCGCTCCGCGTCAAGCCAGTCACGCCATGCTTGCTTGAGACGTAAGAAGCGTTGTTGATTCTCCCAATGAGTCCAGCAATGCTACTAGCGTTGACGATAGCCCCTGTTTTCTCGATGACATTAAGCTCGGCCTTGAGACAGTGCATGACACCAGTCAAGTTGACACTGATGATCAGATTCCATTCGTCCAAGTCTTGCTCATGAATTCCGTGGAGACCGATAGACTGTGGAATGATACCCGCGAGATTGGCTGCTCCGTCAAGCCTCCCGAGCCGCTTGACAGTTTCTGTAATCCAATTGTCTACTTCATCGTAGTTTCTGATATCGACTGTAAAGATGTGAACGTTGGACTTGGGATACTTGCGCTGGATATCGGACTGAGCTTGTTGCAGGGCCTTTTCTTGCACATCTGCCAGAGAGAGACTCGCTCCACGCTCGGCAAGAAGATTTGCTGTTGCAAGACCGATGCCAGAAGCGGCGCCGGTAATAGCAACGACCTTGTCCGAAAATTGCTGTGCAAAAGTCATAATTCCGAAGTTTGGACTAAGCCTTATGATCGCATGCTAGGTGGAGTTGCACTCCTTCGCGATTCATATTGAGCTTTGTATTGAACCAGATACTTTGTAGTTGCTCTCTGCTTAACTATCCCGGTAATATGTTTCCGTGTAGCGATGTTTACGCGTGTTTGCTTTCCCCACCCCGTGATGCTGTCAACCGGTGCGGAGTTCCGCATCGCCATCCCGAGCTGACTATGTTAGACGGCCGACGACCGACCAATGAATTCTGTCCATGGAGGTTGAAATGGACAAGCAGCTGGATCGAGGCTTTAGCGAAGTTCCACTGGTGTGACCCAAGAGACACTCTTCCCGAACTGATCAACAGAGCTAAGCCGGCAGGTCGCGTCGAGACAGTATGTTCCTGATCACTTCTCCCCACCTCGACGTGCCCACTCGGCAATCGAACTCCGCAAATCCACTTGCGCCGCTTCACTACAACCCGGAGTTCTGTGAGCTTCGCGGCAGCTAGCTGTAAGTGTGTCCTCGATTTCTAGGAACAAGCACAAAATGACTAGATCCTCTCCATACGGAAAGATTGTGTATAGCCATCTTTCAGAGAATCAGTGCGGCGAGGGGGGGTTCTCTGATGTTGTATATCGTAACGTTAGTGCCCTGATTACTTCCAAGACGCTTTGGAAATTTAGTATCGTTCCATTCGGACGTGTCCTGGTCTATCAGAATGGCAATGTTAGGAAATCGCTGGCGGAATAGGTCCCCAACCCTCTAATTCTTCAACTGTCGAAGGTGCTCTTCATAAAAAGGATATATATCGACTTTTGCGACTACATATTCCTCCGCGGCAACTCTAAGAAGAACGAGGGACGGGTCATATTTTCATCTCACATTGAAGCTCGAATTGTAGGTTGCCGCAAAGTCATCGAGAGTGATGTCAGGAGTTGCCAGAAGATATTTTCTCACGCGTAGCCTATAAATATCAGCAATTTCCTTGATTTGCTGACCAAGACGTTACGACGGTATTCTGTCTATCCATGCAGCATGAAGCGTGGTTAGCTGTTCTGGGATGGGTCTCAATCATGAGGGCATCAAGTCCCAGCTCTGTTTGTCGAGGAGAACCATCCACTGCGACGATTAATTAGCTTCGTACGATGAGTGTGTAAGATCAAAAAGGACACTCAGGCCTTTAGCAGCAAATCCATGTTATGAGAGACAGCGACTTTTCCTGGTAGGCTCTCGATCTCTGGATAGGCCCGCACCACGTCCGCTACCACGTTACTGATATCGTCTCCGGACCAAGTCTCGGCTTGCACGAGGACGCTGATGTTGGGTTTCATCGAATAAAGGATGGCAGAAGATGACTTCGAGGCACCCTTCGAGCGTGTTGCATCAACGAAACCTTGGAGTATCTCGTCCGCAATGGGATTTGGCGGGGTATTTCTTGAAGCAATCGTCCACGGACAATCAGGTAGCCTTTGATCCAAGCCTAGATTTCCGTTCTTCGAAGAATAGATGTCGTGTGGTCCGACCAAAGTCTGGTTCAAAGCTGAGCTTCGTGTTCGTAATTGCGCATTGTCTGCCTCCAAGCATCGAATTCTGTTCTGGAGCATCCCGATATCTCGAATTCGCTCCTCCAGAACACCACGAAGAGAGCCGACCTGGTTCGACAGTGCTTGTATGGTCCATCGATTGCGGTCTCGCATGGCCTGCCGTGACTTTCTATCTCTGGCTTGTTTCTTTTGGATTTCAACTTCTTGTTGCGCCATGTCCAAGGTCTCGTTGGTTGTCGAAGAGACGACAGATGATGGCGACGAAGCCGAGTGTACGGTCAGGGGAAGAGATGATCTTTGGAACATGCTGGGTGATTCCTACCAGTCAATTGTAGCGGCCTTCAAGCTTGACAGTCACAAATGAAAATATTTACATATATTCTCAAGGATGCAATGAAAAAGATTACGCCCTAACTCACGTCGGGGTACCTCCGCATGAGGATGGCACATGAGCGAGGGTTCATTGGGGGGGGGGAGTGCCACCACCACTATGGAAGTCAACATCAGCACCACCTCGTCACGGCGCACAAAATTGCTTCAACGCCTTTTAGGGCTCTTGAAGAACGAAAATATCATGGCTTATTCGATTGAGTTGCTGCCACTGTAAAAACAAAAAAAAACCCCCAAATCAGACGCTACTGCTCCGTCGCCACAATGCATGTATGGATTCAAAACGAAGTACTCGAAGTGTCAGCTAACAGAGCGACCTTTGTCCCCTCGGTCTTCAGAAATTGGCCCTTAGACCCAACCTCCCCCATGCTTCGACGCCCAGTTATGTTTTACCTCATGCGTCGCTCGACTTTGCTCGTCAAATGTTTCTGCGCGTCTTTCGAGAACAGGCACCCGACAATGGCGATTGCGCCGAATCCCAAGCTCGCGAGATAGACAGTTTGAAACGAATTGGTGTAGGCAATGGGTAAAACTTTGGCTACCGCCTCCTTCACAGCACTGCTCAGACCAGGAAAGGTCTTCAACTTGTTGGCTTGAATAGCCTTGGCGAGGGCCGGGACCTGATTCGCCGCTAGACCGGCAGCAACAGCAGGCTGGCTGATGGCCTTGGGAATCTCGGTCGCAAGGCGGTTCGACAAGATGGATGTGTAGACAGCCACAGCGATGGAGCCCCCGGCAGAACGAATCGATGCCAAGAGACCGGAAGCGAGACCAATATCCGCAGGCTTGCAGAAAAGGGGCGCCAAAGCCAGGGAGGCAAGCTCGATGAAGCCGACGAACAAGGGCCCCAGGATGGTAAGGGCAATGCCGGTGTTTAGAGTCTCGGGGGTCAAGGAGGCGAGAGCGCCGACAAAACCGACCATGGCGAAGGTTGAGAAGACGATCCAGTATCGAACGTTTCCTCCCCACTTGACGATTGCTCCGGCGCAAATTTGGCCGAGGGCTGTCGAGCTTGCCACGGTAGAAGATAGCCAACCGCCGTAGTTTATGTCGGTCGTGTACAGAGCTTGAACCTGTTGAGGCCACAAAAGAACGGCAGAGTAGTAGAACATGCTGGCAACTGTTGCGCAGCAGACGAGAGCCATGAAACCTCGGTTGGCGAAGAACTTGACAGGAATTGCAGGGTAGGCGAGGTTGGCATATGCCTCCCAGTAGAAGAGAGCAACAAGAAGACCAGTGCCAATCACTAAGCTCGAAATAGTTGCAGCAGAATCCCAGGGGAACATGACGCCACCCCAAGACACGCCCATCAGCAACAGAGTGAGGCCAGCTGTCCACAAGAAGATTCCGAGATCTAAAGGCGTGAGAGAGAGGTTTGGTTTATACCGGGCCAAGGGATCTTACAGTCAAGTTCCTTCAGCAGCTGTTCTTTTGTCTTCCGATCGTGCAGGAGTTCGAACGCGGGTGGGTGGTAAAACAGGTAAAGAAGAACGATGGCGAGACCGACGGCGATGATGTTGATGTAGAAGCACCACCTCCAACTCAGCTTGGGGTTCTCGACGAATTTGCGAGCTAACTTCTTGTCAGATATATTGCCTCACAGCAGCTACCCAACGACAGCGTACCGATGATGGGACCAAATGCTGCGATAGGCGCATTCGTCGCGAAGATAAAGGACAGAACCATAGGCCGATACTTGGTGGGAACCAGTTCTCCGACAGCGACGTTGAAGCTCAGCTGCGCGGTTTCTCCCAAGCCGTACACAGCGGCGCCGACAATAAGCGTGTTGACATTTTGCGCGACGGCGCAAATAATGATTCCGACGATGGCAACAACGTTGCCGCCGATGAAGAACCAACGTCTGCCAAAGAGATCAGAGAGGCGACCGAGGATGGTGTAGGTGAAGGAAAGCGAGAGTGTTCTGGCGATGTTGACCCAGGAGATATATGGGCTCGGGCCTACGTCCTTTAATGCGAATACTAAGGGAGCATAGGTAAGGAACTATTACCAATATCGGCATTGATGAACGTCAGGACATTCGTAGGAAGAATCAAGAAGATGTATGCCGACAGCGCCGAAAGACAGAAACCCTGAGACGATGTCAGTTGATGCGAAGTCCCTCGTTTCCCGTCGTGGACCAACCGCCATAGCACCGAAAAATCGAGGTGACCAAAAGTACCCGGGAGGGAGATCATCGCCAAGGGCCTCAGATCGAATGGAGTCGGAATCGTCTCGTTTGGTTTCAATGTATTTCTCCGAGGTATCCTTTGGTTCGAACTCCCGAACGGACTCGTTCTTGGAGGTATCCATCTTGGAATATCGCGATATCGATATGCGGGAACCAGCTCGCAGTACGTGGTATCGGGACTTGAGATCGAGGGACAATATGTCGAATGAACGTCAAAGGAAATGAATGGCACCTGCGCGTGCCGGAGGTCGTACTCCAACTTTTATACAAGCCTCAAGTTCCTCAGCGCCATTGAAGAACAGGATGGCGTTGGATGGTGGCAGGTTACGGAAAACTGCATGACGGACCGAGCCTTGCGTATGCGTCCCATCCGCCCTCCCCTCAGTCGATCTTTCTTGTGCTTCCCGGACGTATACGCACCCTAGGTGTTACCCGGAAACTCGAACCTTTTCGAAACCCCTCTTCTGGCATTTGGTAGGTCGGCTTGATTGGCGGGGGCCTCTCCCTGCGCCGTTCTGCGGGGAAGACCACTGCACGAGTTGAGCGTCTTTCGACGGGCGCTGATTCATTAGTTCCTGTTCCTTCTGACTCAAATAGACTGGTTTGGGATACTCCTTTTACGTCTTTTTCCAGTTGAAATGGTCTTGGGAGATGGAACCGCAGCGTGTTTGGGTTAGCTTGTAACGGCCCGCCCATTGCTTCTTACATCCTGTCATATGGTCTCTCCCTCCACCCATTGACATCGACTTGCATCTGCCTACCCAACCACTTCAGTATACGGTTCCTTGTGAGCTGGGCTCCAAGAATGGTCTCCTTCTCGTCTCATCAGGTCCAACCCGGTTCTGGTCTTCCTCTTGTGGTTTCGGACGAAGGCTCTTACGGGCTCAATATCGTACAAGTGCGATCATAACATCGAATACCGGAAGACCTCACCGAGCTGACTCATCCGAGAAGGGAACATGGTGGTTTCCAAGACGGCATGGTGTTCCCTGCTTCTTCTTCTCGAACAGAGGCCGTTTGCATTTGGGCACGTCACAGCCTGCTACCTTTCCACTGCGGCTCCCGTTTCTCCGAGAATGCCTTGAGTCCCTCTAGCATGTTCTCTCCCTTCTGCAGCTCAGCAAACTCCTTCTCCAGGGTCCACTCGACTGCCCTCTCCACGGCCGCGGTCTCCCAGCCCTGCCTCAACCCGGCTCTGGTGCAGATGATGGCGTCCGGCGAGTTGGCCGCAATCATCTGCGCATAACGCACTGCCTCTTGGACGACCTTATCCTTGGGCACCACTTTGTTCACGATCCCCCATTGTGCCATCTCTTGTGCCGATGCATTGCGACCCGTGAGTGCGAACTCGCTCGCTCTCTGGAGGCCGATTGTCCGCATGAGTCGAGGCAGGGCGCCGCCAATCGCGGCGATACCGCGCTTGACCTCCGGCAAGCCGAAGTATGCGTCGTCTGCCGCCACGACGAGGTCGCAGTTGACGATGAACTCGCACCCACCACCCATCGCCAGGCCGTTCACTGCTGCGATGATGGGCTTCTTTCCTAATCTTCGCGACAGGGGCTTGAAAGCCGGCGCGTTGCCCATTCGTTGGGCCGGATCGGCGCCGGGAGCCATGCTGTTGTTCCATTCTTCCAAGTCTGCCCCGGCCGAGAAGGCTCGTCCTGTGCCTGTAATTATTGCGACGCTGAGCTTGGGCTCCTGGTCAAACCACTTCCATACGGAGTCCATCTCCCATTGTGCGGCGGTTGACATCGCGTTGAGATCTTTCGGCCTGTCCATCCTGACAAGGAGGACTCTTGGCGCGGGATACGAGAGCCTGAGAAACGAGGGCGTCGCCGGCGGTGGCGTTTCGGTGTGCGAGCCTGCCATTGCGGTCGACTGATGGACCAAGACTTTGTAAGACTTCGTCGATGGCGGATGGCGAGCTTGATTTCGCGTGCCGTAGCTGCGACACTGTCGAGGAGCTATTGTGAGGCACGATGGCAGATCGGAACAACGCCCACAGCCGTCTGCCATCCGACAACAGCATCTGGAGCAAGCAGCATGACCCCGGCCTTCGCATGCTCTAGAAAACAATATCGAAAGCGTGCGTACAGGCCCCACCACACAGAAGCCTCCCGCAGCCTGCCTCGGTGTCGCATGGCAGACGTCCACGACGGCAGCTGCTGCATGTCCACACTGACTCGCTCCTCGCGGCGCAGTGTCCAATCGCAACAAGCGGGAAACACGTTTCCGCGTCGTGTCTTTTGCAGCGGGCAACGGCAGGGTGGACGGGAACCGGGGGTTTCCCCGCAGCGAAGTGCGACAGGAGGGGGGATGATCCTGTGTACTTGCAGGGACGCTAATGATTCGCCTTTTGGCGTGGCATGTCTGAGGGGACGGGAGGCTTCGAAGAGGAGGGGGTCTGGAGGGTGGGCGGAAGTGCTCGCCCGTCTCCGCGGTTGTGTAGGGTAGAGAGGTAGCTTGGAGCTCGCCTGTGACAGACCACGTAACTCGTCGTCGGCCATGAACGTCGAAGCCCGTTGACTGCTTTCGACCGCGACGAAGGCTTGGCAGGCTAGTCATTTCGATGAAGCCTGGCTCAGGTTGACTCAACAGACGCTGACGATGCCAAAACCGCCCGCAGTCTAAGTCGCGACGATGGCAACACCGAGAACGAAGAATCGCGTCCCTTCGTGGATCAAGAATCCATATCCTCATGTGGAGCACAGCCTGGTATCGTTTCCACGGGAGCATATCCTGCTTGTGACGATCAACCGGCCGGAACACATGAATTGCCTCCCCGTCGAGGCGACGATTGAGCTGGGCGCACTATGGAAATGGTACGACGCGGAACCAGAGCTGCGATGCGCCGTCTTCACAGGAGCCGGAACCAAAGCCTTTTGCGCGGGAATGGACCTGAAGCAAAGACTGGATATCATTGAGACGAACGACGTGGCCTTGGAGTACCCTCAGGGGCAGTTCGCGGGCATGAGCAATCGGACGGGCAGAAAGCCCATCATTGTCGCGTGTAACGGACACGCCCATGGTAATTCTGTGGTCGGCGAGCTAGCCCAAAAGATGCCGATGGCTGACTTCGACTTGCTTCGCAGGCGGCGGTTTCGAAGCCATCTTGAACGCGGACGTGATTTTCGCCTCACCCAACGCAACCTTCCGTCTGCCCGAAGTCCTTCGCGGGGTGTCGGCGCTCGCTGGCGCTCTGCCGAGGTGCATGATGCTCTTCGGTAACCACCGCACCATGGACCTCATCCTCACCGGTCGAACGTTGTCGGTGGAGGAGGCCCGCGATTGGGGCCTGGTCAAAGAGATTGTGCCGCACGAGAGACTCCTGGAGAGGACGCTGGATTACGCATCCGAGATCGCTGCGCTGAGTCCGGACAGCGTGATGATTTCGAGACTGGCAGCACGGGAGGCGTGGGAAACCGGCGTCAGCAGGGCGACGATGCGTGGACAGGAGCTTTGGGCCGAGGCGATGCTCCGGAGCAAGAACGCATCGGAAGGGCTGGCGGCATATCGCGAAAAGAGAGACGCGAAATGGTTCCCTTCGCATCTGTGACGCGGCAAAGACAGCGTTTTTCATGATTCATGACCTCAGCGAAGACAGAGTCACGACCTGGCGGTTCGTCGGCGCCCAGGACGCCTCGAGCGCTTCATCAGCACTTACTCCGCCGGGTGCAGCGTCTCTAAGCGCCGATGGTTTAGTGGTAAAATTCTCCGTTGCCACCCAGCAGCGTCGGGGAGCCGGGGGTTCGATTCCCCCTCGGCGCAACTTTTTTCATCGCGTAGTTTTGTCCGTTAGTTGGGAATCGAACCCTCAGATCCCCGTCTTCCTGCTTCATCATGCTCATGCGCTTGATGATTCTGTTGAAAAGGTCCATTTACGTACGCCCTTGTAATTTATGATACACCTTTGCTTCATCGACCAGATTATAAAATTAAAACATTTGTCGGATTTGATCATTTCCTCGACTCATGGAAGTGTACTCTTGGTCAGCTTATGACTCGAAGACTAAAAATTGCAGTTGTTTGATTTCTTTTGCGAAGAGCAGATCAACATGGCCCAGCAGTCCCGATAACGTTTGGACGAAGACGAAACCTGGTGTGAAAAGTAACGCGTGCTTCAGATCTTGACTGACATCTCCGCCATCTTCAGTACCGTGGCCCAGCTGTCCACGGGCCCGGCAGATCATCAAAGCTTCACCTTTGGGTTCGCCACCTTGGCATATCCATTTGACCTGGAACAACCGTCAGCCACCAGTCACGTAACTGTAATGGGCTCGTCAACATGTCGACACCTACAGCGCAACACGGCCGTCCTCCTTGACGACCGTCTCAAATACAACATCGTCCACCCCTCCTTCCGTCCTCAGAACCCACATGCGCGTCTCAAGCGTGTCGCCGGGATAAACGACGCTCTTGAACCTTGCGCCGTAGGCTCTGAGGCGATTGGGGTCGCTTTCGGCCAACTCTTGCAGGACACCGTGGGCGACCATGTTCCACGTACCGAGGCCGTGGAGGATGGATCCCTTGAACCCGGCGCGCTGACCGAAGGCCTCGTCGGCGTGCAGCGGATTGTAGTCTCCGCAGAGGCGGTACAGCAGGGCTGCCTCCGGCGTGGTCTTGACGGTGTGCACCGCATCCGGGCGCCGGTCCTTCGGCGGCGTCACGGCTGGCTTAGATGGGCCGCGGGGGCCGTTGTAGCCGCCCTGCCCCATGCCGAACGCTGTAGAGGTCATCTTGGTGTAGATCGTCTCGGTTTTCTTGTCGACGAGCAGCTGCTCTGCCTCCATGATCATGGCAGAACCTGCGATTATGAGAAACTGAATGAAAATCCCGATGCTCCGGGGACACATGTCACTTGCCCTTGTCGTAGACTCCGATGACCTTTCCGCGGATTTCGAGGTCGAGTCCTTCGGAAGACACAGGAATCGGCCGTAAGATCTCGATGCCGCGCTCCCCGTCTACAGAACGCTGAGGGTCGAATGGCGGAACGCCTGGAACCTGGCCCGACGTTGTGCGCGCGATGAAGTCGTAAACACCCTGGTCTGTCCGCTTGAAGGCGAGGTTGATGGGAAACGTGGGAAAGGCAGCGAAGTGTGGATGGAGCTCGTAGAGGAAGTGTAGCTCGTCCTTCTTAACGCCAATCGCGTTGGCCTGCGTCGGTCAGTTCATCCGTGCACAGAGAGAGAGAGAGAGAGAGAGAGAGAGTGCTGGTGGGCTGGTAAATCCTACGAATAGGAGAACATCACGGCGGTTGTAGCTGCACTTGACGGGTGGAAATTGAAACCCCGCTGCCTTTCTAAAGTCGACGTTGTCGTATCGTCCTGATGCCTTCTTCACAGGCCTATCATCACTGGAAGTCATCGCCCTGATGTCTTTTGTGTTCAGTAATTGTAAGTAATTGTGAGGGGAGTGTCAAGATTGAGCGGGGACGCAGTGAGTACGGATATGAATAACGCCAGTCTTTGTGGTTACAAGGGCAGCAGGTCTCTGAGTTAAGACGGTCGGCGGTAACGACGCACCCTATCATCGAAGCACTCCAGTGGTCATAATCCCTAGGTAGCTGTGGCCTCTCGGTGTTGTTGACCGAGGTTCCCCGCAGTCTTGTTATTCGTGTTTGTCCTCGGCAGAGTGCTTGACGGAGTGAAGAGGAGTAAACAACAACCGGTCAACGTCGGAAGCAGTCTTTGGCAATTATTGAGCACGGCCGAAATTGCGGCAAGTCAAAATGAAAACACCTCGGTTCAGTCTCACAACCTAGCTTGCTGGGCGATGTTCTCTGCCGACTTCCGCCGCCAGTCCTCGAGATTCACCAAGTCCAGAGGCAAATCAACCATCCTCGCTCTAAGAAACTCCCCAACGCTCTTTGCGAACCCGTCCAGGACACTACTGCTGCTGACGCCATCCTGTAGAATCCCCTTGACTACGAAATGTACCGCCCAAAGTCCCGGGAACTCGCATCTCTCGACCACGTACTCATCGCGCCAGTCATCGCCAAGTAGCTCGGTTAGCTTCCGTTTGGTGAGGAAAGCCTGGAGCCATGGCCAAGCTGACGTATGTCGTACCCAGAAACCAATGTTTGCGTTGCCGCCCTTGTCACCACTCCGGGCGAACACGAGGTCTCCCAGCGGCCTCCTCGTCGTCTTCATTGGCGGCAGTTCAGCCGGAGGAACCGAAGGGTCGTAGTCGTGCTGTCGCGGGATCGAACCGCATTCTGTCCCGTCTCTCGCTCCCACCGTGATGTTCTTCTGACCTTCCACAAAACTCACAGCCAGGGGAACCTGAGACTGAGGAATGAGTGCTGGGAAGTATCGCACGTAAGGCCGTGGCTCCATCGCGCGCCAATCCATCCCTAGATGGAGCCCGCAGTAGCCCTGTAAGCCGTTGTAGAATATCGCCCTCTTGAACTGTTCAAAAGCCTCCTTTTTCCGAGACTGAGCAAACATTCGGAATTGCACGGTGCAAGCCTTCTGCGACCGCGCATCGGGCGCTGCTGAGCCGTACTTGTCCATGCTGAAAGACGTGAAATCCGAGCGGTTGATCTGTCCCATGACCTGGTTTTTGAGCACTTCGAACTTGAAGTCTGTGTCCAGGCCGGCAGCATAGGCAGACACTTCGGCTTGATACCCACCGAGCAAGCAGATGGCCAACTTGGCCGTCGGAGGCGGCGGAAGCCCTTTGATACCAGACAGCCGGACTCGCCCTTTCGCGATCTGAGTAAACGTTGCACTCTCAATGTCGGCGACGACGTCCGGGTTCAGGTAGAATGCTCCCTGGATCTCGTACAGCAGCTGCGCTTTGCACGTGTCAACGGACACCAGCCCGTTGGTTCCCTCCGGCTTCGTGATGACAACACCGCCGTCGGCGGCGATTTCTGCGATCGGAAACCCGGCGTGGTGGAGGTGCGGCACCTCGCGCTGGCCGCAGTAGTTTCCGCCGGTCACGTACGGCCCGCACTCGATCAGATGCCCGGCCATCAGGCTTGCGGCAAGCTCGTGATACTCCGTCCCCTCCCACGCATGCCACCACGCCGCGAGGCCCATGACGGGGCTGGCATCCGTACATCGCCCGCACACGACGACGTCCGCTCCGGCAGCGAGAGCCCTCAGAATGCCCGCGTACCCCGTGTACGCATTGGCAGCAAGGAGCACGTCTTCTTCGCCGGCGCTCCGAGTCCGAGGATCAAACTCGACGCCCGGCTGGTCGAGGTGCGTGACTCGCCCGAACACGCCACGTCTGACCGCCTCGGTCACATCGTCGCCGTCCACCCAGGCCACCTTGACACCGCGGAGGCCCAGGCTCGTGAAGTACGCGTCCGCTCGCTCGGCCAGCCCCCGAGGGTTGAGCGCCCCCCCGTCGTGGACGATCTTGATGTGCTTCTCGGCAACGAGGCGGGCCGCGTCGCCATCCTGCCACGCGAGCTGCTCGAGGAAGTTGGCTTCGTAGCCTAGATCCGGTCGCGTCTGCCGCTCGATGGCCTTCCACGCAATGTTGAACTCGGCGAGGTAATCCGCCGTGATGGCGTCAACACCGCCGTACTTTGCAAGACGGTAGATCTGGTCGATGCCATCGTTTATGGCACCCGAACAGTTGCCGATGCGGATTGGACGTCGCGGGGCCATGGCGAGAGGTGGTAGCGACTTGGGACTCTGCCCATTTAACGAGGATCCCCGTGGAGAAAATGCAAGCCAAATGCGAGCGTGGTTTACGACAACGAAGCCATCACCACACGGTCCTCCCACAAAGGCCGACCCGACGTTGCCGACGTCGGCTACGAGTAAGGCACAAGGATGGCGTCCGGACTCTCCTATCCAATGCTTCGTCTGACTGCAAAGCTAATGATTCAGTCGTTTCATGCGGAGAGTCCTCGCACCCCCGCACGCCGAACCTATCGCCCCCCCTCTTTCTCTCCTGTGGTGCGTATCCTGCCGATGTGACACGGTCTCGAGCGTTCTGCCGTCTGTTTTGCCGCCACACTACTCCCTGCTGGATCGGATGACGACAACCAGGCGGCTGGAGGTCGAGAGTGACTCAGCAAACGGTGTTCGGACGGGATTCCCCTTGAAGGAGGTCTTCGTCGACTCCCCTGGAATTTATCTGCAGTCTGCTCGATGACCTCGTTCATCCGACGACTCTGTGCGACTGAACTCAAAGCAATGCACCTACCACTTTCACGATGAGGACGTACACTTCACAGCCCATCGACATACCGAGTGATTTGAGCCTCACGGAGCTGCTGCATACCACGTCTACGCCGTTGCCAGAATCTCACATCGTTGCCGCGGATAGCCTCACGAACAGGAGCATCACGCTTGGAGAACTACGCAGCCGCGCCGGAAGGATCGCCAAGGGATTCACAGACGCTCTGCGGCCGTCGGACCAGGCGCGCTGGGCGATTGTGCTTCCCAACAGCGTCGAGTTTCTCGAGATATTTCACGCTATCCTCTGGACAGGAGGGGTTGTCAGCCCGATCAACCATGCCCTCAAACCATCCGAAATTGGGCATGGGTTTGCGGTGGCCAGACCACACTTCATCATCGCCTACGGACCCAGGATAGCCGCGATTCAGGAGGCGGTGGACGTGGCCGCAAAGGAGCTTTCGGCGCACGTCGTCGCGTGGAAGAAGCCGACGATATTGACGATCGTGAAGCCAGTCTCTGGGCTAAGACACGTTCCGGACGACTTCATGGCTGCAACACGACTACCTGTGCCTCACTGGCACGACACGTCAGCGCGACTTGCATCAACACACCTCTCCTCCGGCACAACCGGCAAGCCAAAAGGGGTCGAGCTCACGCACTATAACTTTGTTTCCAACGTCCTGCAACTCGTGGCACTGGACCGAGGCCGAAAGATGTTTAACGCTGCGTCGCGGACCGTTGCCTTCACACCTTGGGCGCACATCGCCATGACGACGATGCCGCTGTTTCTGGGCCCCTACACCGGAATGTTCCACCACGCGATGCCACAGTATGACATTGAAAGATTCGGACAGCTCGTCAGCTCGACGCAGGCGACTTCTTTCCAGGGAGCACCGAGCGTCATACTTGCCCTTGCCAACTCTGTCATAACCGAGAAGCATGACTTCTCGAAAGCACAAATCATCAATGTCGGAGGCGCTCCTCTGAAGCCGGAGCAGATCAAAAGGCTTCTGGGCAGGGCACCCTGGAGACTGGTGCAAGTCTACGGCATGACTGAAGCAGCAGGCTATGTTGCATATCAGCAATTTGACGAGATTGTTCCGGACGGTTCAACCGGTAAGCTCCTGCCGGGGATCGAGGCGGCACTCAAGAAGGAGGGGACCACGGAAGACGCACCTTTGGGCGGTCCTGGGGAGCTGTGGCTCAGGGGCCCCAACATTACCAGAGGCTATGCCTTCAACGCGAAGGCCGACGAGGAGGCCTTCCGTATGAAAGGCTGGTACAACACTGGCGATGTGTGCCGCTTCGATGAGGATGGGAGGCTGTTCATTGTAGGTCGCGCAAAGGACCTGATCAAGTACAAGGGCTTCCAAGTCAGCCCCTCCGAGCTCGAGCAGATTGTCAACTCGCATCCGCTCGTCAGAGAATCAGGGGTCGGCGCATTGTGGGACGAGAGTCAACTCACAGAGCTGCCAGCCGCATGGGTCGTGTTAAAGGACGGCGACATGATGAGCAACGAGGAGATGCGAAGAGGGCTGAGAGAGATTCAAAGAGTAACAAACGGTCAAGTCAGTGGATACAAGAAGCTCAGAGGCGGAGTCTGGGCTGTAGAAAGATTGCCGAGAAACCCGACAGGAAAGATTCTTAGGAGAGAGCTTGTGCAGATGACTGACGGAGTTTGTTCACTGGAAGAAGGGAGACGATCTACTGCAAAGCTTTGAGCGGGTCTTTCTCGCTTCAAGGACCAGCCTTTAGAGAGAAATGGGTTGGGACATGATTCGTGATGCCAGCATTGATCGAGGATCCAGACCTCCAACGTGTATACAATTATGCGGGTTGTCAGCAACCCTTTAATGGATACTGTTATTCATTGCATGAAGACGTCCAGAATGAAGCCGCGTCTGGACTATTGAACGTGACTGATGAGTTGCAGTGCTTGAGCTGGCTGATACTGGGATGGCTGTGATACCCTTCCATCGCAAATTGCCACATGACTCATTCGGTTGCTTAGCCGGGACTTCCATCTCCCCGGATAAGCTGAAGCATGCCCAAGCCCTTTGTGCGGGGATAAGTAGTGATGGTATCCAACGCGTCTCACGGCAGCATTTATGTGTCTGAACGGGACTGAGGAGTTTCAGGGAACCATTCAAGAGCTAACAACGGCGAAAATGAGCCAGAAGGTCTTTGTTGCCACCACTGTTCCCCTAGCCAGTGATGAAGCTCGTAACGAGGTAAGCCTCAGCCTTTTCTTCCGGGCTACAAGCAACCAATCCTGATGGTTCAAAGGCACTTCGTCAGCTCGCGGTATGCGCGGCGGACGCCTGGGTCAGTGAACCTGATACCTTAAAGTATGCCACGTTCGTTTCTCGAGACCCCGAGAAAGCGAACACGATTTATGTCGTGGAGGAGTACACCTCCAAAGAGGCTTTCGACAAGCATATGACCTCACACAATGTGCAGGCTCTGGTGTCGTGGATGAGTGCCACTGATCCGAGCCCCTTGTCGGGCACCCCAACCGCACATGTCCTCTCTCTCCCCTCAGACATGTTCTCATTCTCACGCTCCCGGGTAGCAGAACTCGAAAAAGAAGATCTCTGGGTCATCATTGCCGAGTTGTGGTATTTTCCTGGGGGTTCACAAACATCTTTACAATATTGGGAAGGTGTTGTGGAAGAAGGCTGCAGCAACGAGGAAGGGACGCTCGTTTACGGACTGGCGAAGGATTTGGAGGAGAAGGAGAAATTGTGTGGACTTTCGAGGTGTACGAAAGTGAGGCCTATCTCCAGGATATTCACGTCAAGAGTGAAGCCATCGACGCGAGCATTCGGAACACGAAGCATCTGAGGACTGGCCTGACGTGGACCTTTCTGAGATGGAAGGGTGGGTTTCTGCATAAGTAACGTGCAAACTAGGCCCCAAATAGTTCCAAATCACGGGACGTCGTTTCAGCATATTTCTCATTTTATTTCTTTTGCTAGTATAGTAGAAAAGTCTTCCTGGATCTTAACTTGATATCCCTGCAAGCTACTACAACTTATAGACTTCGTCTAGCGGTATCATCACTCGCCCCTGGTACCCGCGTGAATAGGTGTCAACTTCACATGCGGCCGGTTTGCTGGGGCTGGAAATCATGTTCCAGCTACTGCGGAGTTTCCCTCCGGCCTCTTGGTATTATCAGCCTTGGTTCTAATGCGGGGCGGGTTGATGTGCTGATCCGACTGCGGGGCGAAGCCAATCCAATATGCATGATCTGACGGATACTGAATCATTAGTGGCAAGCTCCGGAGCAGCATTGTAGCCCGGAAGAATCTCGTGCGTTGCTGCTGCTCGGATTCCGGATTACTGCTGCGCGAAGCTTGGATAGAGAAAGCCCTGGGATCTGCGTCTTTGCTCGGGTCAATGCCATAGTTCTGAGGAAGAGCAAGCTCCAGCTGAGAATCACCGTCAGCCATATGCGTAAGTCAGTCGTCCTCGTTTCACCATAGGTAACACCTGGCACCATGGCACCAACTTCGACATCAAATGGTACCAATGACACCGATCATGGGCCGAAGCGACCCATTAGAGTCGCAGGCTGCTCAGGAGGTGCGTCGTCCTGGTCATTCCCGGGCCTGAAACTCACGGGGAATCGCAGACTGATCCTGGACAGGCGTGTACGACCGAAAGCGTGCCATTCATGACATGGCAAAGAACGAGGATGTCGACGTCATCACGGGAGACTGGATGTCTGAGTGCAACATGACGCTGCGCGGTTCCGACAAACGTGATCGGCTTTCGCAGAAGGCCATGTCGTCTGGCCTGGCAGTCGTGGCCAAGGGTTACGAGCCTTACTTCCTCGACGAGCTGGATCCGGCGATTCCCTGGCTGGCGAGGCGTGGTGTCAAGATTGCTGTCAACGCCGGGGCGAGCGATGTGCATGGTTTGGCTGAAGCAGTCAAAGGACTGATTTCAGAGCATGGCGTTCAACTCAAGGTGGGAGTTGTCGACGGAGATGATGTTACAGACGCCGTCCTGGGCCTATACAAGAATGGTTCGTCGTCATACGCATTTCAAACCATTTCGGGCAGTCGACCTGATTGTTTCACACGAGAGAAGTTCCTGAACCTTCCGGCCAATAAACCTATTCAGGAATGGGGCTTCGATCCCATTTGCGCCCAGTGCTACCTTGGGGCAACCGGTATTGCCGAGTGCTTCAAAGCCGGCGCGGACATCGTGCTCTGCGGTCGCGTCGCAGACGCTTCCGTCACTGTCGGTGCTGCTATGTGGTGGCACGGCTGGACGAGGGACAACATCTCCGAGCTGGCTGGCGCGCTGATGATAGGGCATATAATTGAATGCAGCACGTATGCTACTGGGGGCTATTATTCGGGTTTCAAAGACCTCGCAGTGAATGATACGGATATGGGATGTAAGTCAATTATGAAAACTCCTTTGAGACTTCTCGATTTTCTAATTCGCCGCAGATCCTATCGCGGCCATCGATGCCAAGGGGCGAGGCCGTCATCACCATGGAGCAAGGGAAACACGGCCTCGTCACAACTGCCACCGTCGCGAGTCAACTTCTCTACGAGATCCAAGGCCCCCTTTACTACAATTCCGATGTCACCGCCTCGATCGAAGACATGCGCATCTTTGCGCAGACGAGAGACCCGGACCTGTTGTCGGGCAACAACTTTGTCGATTCCGACCGCGGCTCTTTTGCACGGTTCTGCATCGAGAATCTCCCACAAGGTTATCCGGGCAGCACCATGGCTCCTGACATGCGAACCGCCATCGGCAGGCCCTTCTTTGAGTACTGGGTCAGCTTGATGCCCCAGACCTTCGTGAAGGAGACCGCACACCTGCCCGACGGGACAATACTGAACATTCCCGCGCCGACGAATGTGCGAGAGTACGAGAGGGAGCAGCCGAGGTATGACACTGCCGACCCAGTCGACCTGCGAGAATTCGGCGAGACGACAAGAGGACCACTCGGCTGGGTCGTGCTGGGCCGATCCGGGGACAAGAGCTCCAACGCCAATTTGGGGCTATTCGTTCGGCACGATGATGAGTGGCACTGGCTCCGCTCGTTGCTGAGTATCGGCAAGTTGAGAGAGTTGTTGGGCAAGGACGACAAAGGTCGACGAATTGATCGGTGCGAGTTCCCCAACATCCGAGCAGTGCACTTCTTGCTCAAGGACCACCTTGATCGCGGGTTCAACTCGACCAGCAGTTTTGATAGTCTGGGCAAGAACCTTTGCGAGTACATCAGGTCGAGACATGTGGATATCCCGAAGCGATTCTTGGAAAGAGGAAGAATCTAGTCTCAATGAATTCGACAGCGACGCGACATATACGAGCTGGTATGCTGCTCGTTGCTGTTGCGTCATCTGATATATTCACTGAAAAACTCATGTTGAGTGGCCGCTAGGCTGTATCATTCCATAATCCGCCGTAATTGAAGCCGAATAGTTTGTACAGGGCTTCCGTGAATGAGCCTATCAAGCTGTGTGTTGTTTGAATGAGATTGAAATCATTACCTTGATGCACAGCCAGCTCCCTTAACTCCGACATCAACCGAGACTCTTTTACTGACGGGCGTTACCTAAGCTAGGGAATCAGCATAGATCAAGGCTTGAGATGATCTTATCAATCTGCCGGTCTTCTGCTGCTATCCCCAGCACATCCATTTCCAGTAATCTTGCCGTTGCAACATGTCAACAATTGAGCCCCCACTGCCCTAAACCAGCGTCCTCTGGTAAGCATCAGCGATGTGAGCTGGCTTTGGGTCGGAGCCGATGTCGTGTTGGGAACATGGGCATCGGGCTGCCTCAGTAGAACGCGCGTCTCTGGTGCTCCGCCGACCATATTGGGAGCATATCACCGGGTCGGGCGAGGAATAAAGCATCCGTTCTCCGGCTTCGCTCTGTTTCAACCCCAGGCAGCGAGGGGAATCTTCCCAAGAAACCAAAGTGCTGCCACCGCCAACCCAACGATTCTGAATTCCGAATTTGCTTGCAGAGATGTTGTTGATACATTCGAAGAACTCACTTTCCCCATCTCTGCTGTCCTGGTGAACCAGCTCAGGTTTCTGCTGGACGTGTTCATCCACTACCCAGAAAACGGCGAATATGAGAATATGCCTGATGCCGTGTGGCGGTGCGGACAGTTCTATCTGCAGAGCATTGTTCCCTCGAGCGAAGCTGATCGTTTCATACTCGCAGCTTTTGAGACTGTGACTTCAGAGATATGCTTTGCGCTCTTCGGTATTAGGGACAGACCTTCAAGTCCCGCGAAGGCTTCAGATGCGGACTTGGACTGGTCCACGAAAACACTCTGCTCTCTAGTGACCTACCTCGGATGGAGTCGCTTCAAGCGTTGCTCGGGTTGTGACTTGGATAAGGTGTGCTTCATTCGGGTGTGGCCGGTGGGAAGTGCGGATGACTATGAACACCCTCAGTCCAACAACGGTTCGGATTCACATGGCGGTGACAGCTACTGGAAGACGTAATAACAGCAGGACGCAAGCGCCAAGCCACGGAAAGCAATATCGAGAAGAGGGGTCTTAACATGACCAGAGACGAGTAGCGCGATTATGAATGAAGTCGTTGTTTCGTAGCAGCATAATCTTCTTAGTTCTCACGTGCCCGCTTTGAGGAACTTCCTTGACTTGGAACGACACGTCCTCATGCACCTCCTTGAACATCTCTGAAGTGGTCTCTTATGTCTACCTTCCACCCCACTCAGACCCAAATTCTGATTTTGCATTTGCCGTGTTTCTCAACCCATCCTCGGTTCTCTCTTGCATCAGTAACGAAGGCTTTATATACATCAAAAGCGCAGCGCAGAGCCCCGGGTCAACTATACATCTCGACATAGTGATCCGGGCTAGGCTTTGATATAGCTGACCTATTGTACGAGATCTTATAGAGACCAGAGACGCGGTGCGCTCGCATACCGCGTTGCGAAGCGTATGCAACCATGCCGCTGATATCGTGGCCAACAATGTGCATCGGCTCCAAGATACGCGGATGATCCAATAGATCGACGACGTCCCTCGCCATGGCGGTCTTTCTGAAGTCAGTCTGGGGCTTCGAGGATAATCCTGCGCCGCGATACTCGGGCACTACGACTCGGTACCTTGGACGAGTTAGCTGCTGATAAGGACGTCTTGGCATGAGAGATTCGTATCCTACCAGGAAGAAACAAATCGCCTGTCGTGCGGGATGGGGCCTACTTGCGTAGTCACGTGCGGTCCTACCCGCTCTAGAGCGGGTATATATATCCCTTCGGGTTGCATACCCCTATTTAGAGCGACTTCTTTATATAGATATCTTAATATAGATAATATATACTCTTTTACTATAGACTTTATCCTATATACCCTTTTTTATAATAACCCTTCCCTTAGGCGCTTATAGCTATTATAATAGTTATAAGCCTAGCTCTTAGCTAGTTTAACTTCACTTATAATATACCTATCCTATATAACCCCTAATATATTATAATAGCTTTAGGCGCTCTTTTTAGCCCTTCTCTTAGCCCTCTATTTAACCCCTCTTTATTACTAATATAACGCTTTAACCTAACCCTTCTACTACCTAGCTATATATATATACTTACTATCTCTCTAAGCTATATAACTAGCCTACTTAGTATTTATAGCTTCGCTTTTATACCCTTTAAGTAGATATATAGGATTATATTAACCTAAGTAGTTAACCTATACCTAACCTTATATACTAAAAAGCGCGCCCTCTAATAATTAATAAGCTTATTATATAGCGTAATAGGGAAGCCTATGAGACCTAAATTTATAAATATAATAAGTAGGCTATATATGCTATATATATTAAAACCTAAATAATATAGAGCCCCTACCTCTACTACTTCTTGAAATTAATAATATTTATAATAAGCACGCTATATATATAGCTAACTATAATATTACTAAGGAGACCTAAAAGTCTCTCCTTAGTAGCTATTATAATATTTCGAACTTTATATATTATACTATTAACCCCTCCTTTCTTATAGTTATTTAAAATAACCTTATAGCTATTAAGAATACCTCCCTCTAATCCCGTATATAAGCGCTTGAGTAGTTAATTACCCTTATAGACCTCGCCATAATTATTATTATTTAAGATAAGTATCTTTATATTCTAGAGTAAGTAAATACTTCAATATTACTATATATCTAATACTAGTAATAATATATTATATATTAGCATATAAGGTTACTTAAGATCCTTAAAATCTAAGGGGTTATTATAACTAAATACTTCCTCGAGGTAGTTAGTAGGTATATAGCGCTTATATAAGTATAGAACGCCCTTATTAAGGTTATTATAGCTAAATAGACTAGCGCTATACTACGCCCCCTTATTAAGATAGATTTCATATTTAGCGCTCTTATTACTTAGTAGTTAAAGTAGCCTAGCATCCTTATAAGTATATTTATTATATTAATAAGAAGACTTAAACCTATTATTATTAAAAACTCTATAATGAAGCGAGATAATAGTAAGGATTATATATAATACCCCTATAAGTATACTTATTATTAGCTAGGATAATATTATAATTACTTCTTTTTAGTAATTTAGCCTAATAAAGCTAAATAAGTTATTTAGCTTATAGAGCTAGAAAAAGAAGCTATCCTAGCTACCTTATATATTAATAAGTTCTACTACTTATATAATATACTTTAGGAGGAGGGTATTATAAGACCCTCTATTAAATACCTACTAAATATTAAGGTATAAGCCCCTTATTATAGTAAGTAGACCGCTGTTATTATTATTATTATAAATAGTATAGTGCAGGGCCCTCCTAGCATGCTAACCCCTTTATAAGTAAATCGCTCCCCTTATTATTATGTCGCGATAGCTACAAGCGCTTAAGGGGAGGGTTATCGTGAAGAAGGGCATATAGGACGAAGTCTATAACGAAGGAGTATATATATAGGTATCTATATATCTATATATATATCTATGGAAGAAGTCTCTCTAAATAGGGGTATATAGACTAAAGGGATATATATACCCGCTCCGGAACGGGTAGGACTATATATAACTATATAGGTAGGCCCTATCCTATATAATATACCCCCCTAGCTTTATAATATCCCCTAAGGCTAAATATAAAGTAAAGTAAAGCTATTTATAACTAAATATAATAAGGGGAGCAGCGCCCTAGGGATTTTATATAGCGCTACCTACGGAATAATAAGAAGAGGGGGGGGGGGGGGGTGTAGTCCGCTTAGTAATAAGGGGAGCAGCCTGCTTAAAGAGGCCTAGCTATAGCTATAATAAGGGGAGCGATCTACTTATAAGGGGGTTAGCACGCTAGGAGGGCCCTATGCTATACTAGCTATAATAATAATAGTAGGAGCGGTCTGCTTAATAATATAGTTTCTACTATAATATTTATTAGGTATTTAATAGAAGGTCTTATAATACCCTCCTCCTAAAGCTTATTATATAAGTAAGAGAACTTATTAGTATATAGAGTAGCTAGGATAGCTTCTTTTTCTAGCTCTATAAGCTAAATAATTCATTTAGCTTTATTAAGCTAAATTACTAAAAGGAAGTAATTATAACGTTACGCTAGCTAATAGTAGGTATACCTATAGGGGTATTATATATAATCCCTATTATTATCTCGCTTTATTATAGAGTTTTTAGTAGGGGTAGGTTTAGGTATACTTACTAATATAGTAAATACGCCTATAAGGGCGCTAGGTCGCTTTAACTACTAGGCAACGAGGAGGGGTTAAATAGAGGGCTAAGAGGAGAGCTAAAAGGAGGGAGTTAAAAGGAGGGCTAAGAGGAGGGCTAAGAGGAGGGCTAAAAAGGGGCTAAGAGGAGGGCTAAAAGGGAGCTAAGAGGAGGGCCAAAAGGGGGCTAAGAGGAGGGCCAAAAGGAGCGCCTAAAGCTATCGCAGCACGTTAGGGGTTACATAGGAAAGGCGTATTATAAGCGAAGTCGAACTACCTAAGAGCTAGGCTTATAACTATTATAATAGCTATAAGCGCTTAAGGGGAGGGTTATTGTGAAGAAGGGTATATGGGATAAAGTCTATAACGAAGGAGTATGTATATAGGTGTTTATATATCTATGTGTATATCTATAGAAGAAGTCTCTCTAAATAGGGGTATGCGGACCGAAGGGATATATATACCCGCTCCGGAACGGGTGGGACCGCACGTGACTACGCAGGTAGGCCCTATCCCGCACGACATATTATAGCTATAGCTAGGCCCTCTTAAGTAGATTGCTCTCCTTATTACTAAGTAAACTACTCCCCCTCTTCTTATTATTCTATAAGTAGTACTATATAGGATCCCTAGGGCGCTACTCCCCTTATTATATTTAGTTATAAATAGCTTTATTTCTTATTTAGCCTTAGGAGATATTATAAAGCTAGGGGGGTATATTATATAAGATACGGCCTATTTATATAGTTATATATAATCCTACCTGCTCTAGAGTAGGTATATATATCCCTTTAGGCTATATACCCCTATTTAGAGCGACTTCTTTATATAGATATCTTAATATAGATAATATATACTCCTTTACTATAGACTTCGTCCTATATACCCTTCTTTATAACGACCCTTCCCTTGAGCGCTTACAGCTATCGCGATATCGCCCCATGACCTTCCGGTACTGATACAACGTCTGCGGGAAGCCATGATGGAAACAATGACACCTTTAGGTTGTGAAGCTGGCGGCTTATCCACGTAGGCGATGCGGAGGTTCTCCGAAGCATTCGGGAAAGAAGCCAGTTCATAGTGGTATTCCATTGTGAGCAGGGCAGATGGTATGAATCGGGCTCTAGCAGTGTTCGATTGAAGATCAGTACGGTCGCGGTTGTATTTCTATTGAACTACATGATCTTGGCTTTATAATATAATCGAAGTGTCTCCCCGCTCGATGACGCCGAAATCGGACCTCAATTCCGAGAATTTACGCATGGAGAATCTCACTGAACGTTCTCTCTTTTCATGTCCCAACTGGAAGAAAACGGTTGCTACTCCAAAGTTCAATTTCGCTTTTCTGCGGGCGGAGCGGCCACCAACTGGGGCCTTTTCGGCGACACTGAACTCACGGTCTGACAAGTTTCAGCTGTTAACGCATACAGTCCTCCTCCAGCTCGAATCCTGCAGCCGCTGAAAAGTCTGGCCTAAACCATCCCGGCCAGTGGGTGAGTATCGACGGCGGCTATTCGACTCTCAATCCAGTGAATGAAAATAGATAACGAAATCTGAGGGGATACTTGGGAACAACTCTCTGATCCTTTCCTACGCCCGCGAGTTGTGCTTTCTCCATCTCAAGGATACAGCAGGTCGCCTAGAACGCGAGACACCAGGAAAGGCGGACGGACGTGGGACGGCACTCGTTGAAAAAGAACTTCCGGACGGGATGCGGCCGCAGTCGGTCTCGGCCCTGTTTGTCTGCTTAGGCACCGAGTTTCGTTCCCTGTCGAGATGGCTTGGCTAGGTAGAACCTGATGCTGGGAACGAGTCAACCTTGCCATTCTCTGTTGCCTGCACTGCAGCACTGCAGGTCCTCCTGTGATAGAAGAAGATCTGGCTGTCTGGCAGGAATACTAAGAACTTGCGATACGTGGTGGATGGAACCCTCCGGGAACCACGCGACGCAGCATGGATGAAGCTCTGGTTTGACTCGTTGAGGGAAGAAGGATTCACAAGAATCAGCGGCCCAGAGGCCAGCCCTGCTTGGCCGGCCACTGAGATTCCACGATCATGGCCCAACGGCCCGCTTTTTTGTGTGTTTTTTGATTGAACTAATTCGACAGCCGAGGCCAGAGGGTGGCACAGCCGTCTGACATCCCGGTCGACGAGACGCTCGTCCCCTGAAGCCATTCGCGGGTTTCCGATCCATTGGAAATGGAGCTCCGTCAGCGCTTAACCGAGCTGAGCAATGAGCTGTTCACAACCGAGCATGGATCAGGATCCTTCAGGACCCCCTTGAGGCGCTTGGCGACATCGCAATTGCAATCCTGGCTCCAAATTTGCAACTCGAGAGACTCACCGTTGCATTTCTGCCGCCCCATGGTCTTTCATATCTGCCAGTTCTGGCCCTCCCCTCGCCCCCCAAGGGGCCCTGGGGAAGGAGGGGGAAAGATATGTTTTAGTCCTGCCATTTCCCACTCTCACTTTTACCCTTCCTTTCGATCGAGTTGGCGATTGAACTTCCCTCTGGCCCTCGTCGTACGGATATGAACGCCGCCGCACCATGACGACAAACAATTCCTACGCGCATCCCCCCGAGTACTACGGCGGTCTCGAGGTGGACACGCGCCAATCGCCCGGAGTCGGCACTGGAGGATGGAACGCCGATGACCAGGCCAAGTTCCGGGTTGCCAGCCAGGACCCGAGGAGTCTGCCGCAAGCCCACAATCCCGACCTCCCGGAGGTTGCGCCTTACTATGGGAACGATTACTCCATGCCACAAGCCGTGACGGCGGATCATGGAGCGGCCGGATACGGCGGATACAGCCAGCGAAGCTGCTACGCACCGAAAGAAGACGTAGACTCCCCGGAAGTCGTGGCGGAAGAGATGAAGGAAAAGAAGCCTGGCACAATTTGCGGGATGCGACGGAAGGTATTTTGGATTGTCCTGGCGATCGCCATCGTCGTCGTCATCGGCGCCGCTGTCGGGGGAGGCGTTGCTGGCTCGGCGGCAGCATCGAAAAGCTCTCAGCAAGACAGCTCTTCGAGCGGATCAGGCGACAGCGGCAGCGGAAGCGGCAGCGGGAGTGGCAGCACCGGCGATTCCAGTAACTCAACAGGAGCCATCCTGCCCGCTACCAACATCGGCTCTCTCAACTTCACCGACCAGTACGGCTTCGAGAACCACATGGTCTTTTTCCAACTTCGCACCAAGCAGATATGGCAGTCATACTGGAACTCGTCCACCAACATATGGACCTCAGCCGATGCAAAAGTCGATGACACCGTCAAAGAGGGCACGCCAATCTCCAACAGTCTGTTTTGGCACAGCAAGACGGTGGGTGAAACGGTTCATTACGGGTTCATTGTCCGGCATAGGCTAACATATTGTGCCTAGGTACGCGATGCCCGTATCTACTATCTCAACGAAAACAACAAGGTCATGGGTCAGATCAACGCCAACCCCGTCAACGGTCTCACCTGGGACAAGTCAGGTGTCTCCAACACCTTCACCGCGGCCGCCTCGTCTCAGCTGCTCTCGAATGGGCAATACTCGCAAGACGCCTATCTTTCCAACCTGGTGCTCTACCAAGATACCAGCAGCGCCATAAACCTTCTCCGCCGAACCGGCGGAAACACCGACTGGCAGGCGACGGCCATCTCCACCGACTTCGGCACGCCTGCAGAGGGCACCGGCCTCTCCTTCATCCCCATCAACACACTCGAGGACACCAAGAAAATGAACCTGTTCTACGTTTCAACTTCGGGTTCTCTGATTGGCCTGAACCTGACCAAGGAGAACGACTGGACCGGCCAGACGCTGCCCACAACGCTGGAGACGAATTCCTCCATCGCGGCCTTCTCCTCCGGCTACAACAACACCGATTTGACCATACATGTTTTGGCTACGCAGACGAACAAGGCGCCCGTCCTGACCACGTTCTCGGATGGAGAGTGGAAGACTGCGGGCGAGATCGAGAATATGTCTGGGGACGACATACCAATCAAGATTGCCGCCAATCAGGGTGGCAGAGTGTACGGAGTGGTGGAGAGGAGTAGCGGCAATGTCGAAATCATAGAATGGGAGTGGACGGGCGGCACGACGTATAACAAGATCGGCAAGGTGAACGTGGTAACATGACGGGTGCGAGGAAGAAAATTGACGCGTTTATGATCTCCAGGCAGCTGTTTTCTTTTTCCCAGAACAGGCACTTTGATACCTAATAATCAACATTAATCACTACTGTCGAGCGTCTCCCGGGCTTCCTCCCGTCCACCCTATTAGTTGGGGCTGCGTCTCGTTCCAGCATTGTCCCGAAGGTTGGCCGAATGACACCCAGTTCGTGTTGAAGTAGCCAAGACCAAAGTCTCGAGGCTCCCAATGAGATTGCTGAGCCACACTGCAAACGCCGTGTGCCGTGTGGTGCTTCAAACGAACTCAGTCAGTAACGGGGCCCATCAAATGGAGTCGGTCAAGAAAGTAACAACATGCCATTTCTAGCTCATTGTTTTGCGCAAATATTATTCCACAGCCACAATTGTACAATGGCTGATGCCGGTCAGTTTTCTGCTGGCAGCCATCAGTTGAGAGTGGGTTGCTCGCCGGGGCCGGGGCCGAGGCCGGGGCGGCTGGCGCGGCAGCGCGGGCTGCGGAACGAGCGGCAGCGGCGGCTACGCGGGCGTCATGTTCAGCTTTGATTTTCTTGACGAATCGCGGAACAGGGCTGCGGAAACGATCCTCATATATATGCTTTGCTGGAGTGTCAGTCTCTTGCGAGGTTTGTATGGCTCATTCGCTGACCCGATGCATGCTGCCTACCTTGGTAAATGACTTGAAGCACCCAGGGCAGATGGCTTCAATCATTTTTGGACCTTGAGGCATAATGGCAGTCATTGGTGAAGATTAATCGGTATACAATCTCGAAATACCAGGGGAAATGATCATGACACCCATTACAAGAGAAGGAAAGGAAAGGGTGAGGCTGGGTGAAAGACAACCTGAGCCAGAAAGGCAGGGAATGCAACATTTTGTAGTTTCGCCGCATTTGCTGCTGCCAACGACATAGGGTAAGCTCCTGGAAAGCCTCGCCACACCTTCGAGACCAAACCAACATTCGGCTGAGCCAGAGTGGGTGATTTCAGATACTTCCCTTTTCACGAAAACGGGGGTAAGACGGCTGTTTCGAACATCAAAAGACCACTTCTTGGCTCACACCATCTATTCGGCACAGGAAATACGAAACGTCCTTACCAGTCCAATCTCGACTATTCCTCTAAAATGTCAATAGAGAGACCCTAGAAAAAAAAACCACGTTGGTTCGAATCAAGGGGGTTAAGCTGATTCTCAACGGAGCCTCGAAGACAACGGGGCCCTATGGGTAGCAGAGACGAGTGAGTCTGCCAGGGTTATGAACGAAGGCTTGATAAGAAGAAGAGTCATGGGAACCCCAATGCCTCCCAACCCTTCATTTATTCATAAGTATGCTCGGCATTTTCTAGTTGGGGCATCGATCAACGAAAAACGCCCTTGAGGTTCCGCTTCATCCCATCAGGCAACCTAAGGCATAATGCGCAACGAATCTAGAGGTCGTGGCGTACGAAAGACGTAGGTAAGAATACTATAGGTTAAGTCAGCATCCGACTTAAAGCAGTTAGATTTGACTATATCATAAACTAGTGCGGTGCAGAGTAATAGAGTTAGTATAGTTAGGTATATCTAAGGTTAAATATTCTTCTCTAGCCCTCTAATTATTAAGTAAGGGCTAGAGGACTTATCTAGGGGTTACCTAGTGCTTCCTTATAGCCCTAACTCCTATAAGCTTCCCTAACTTAGCTTACTAAGCCCTTTTCTCTATAATATTATCCTAGCTTATAATATAATCCCCCCCCCTCTAAACTAGTTTACCCTTAGACTAGTTTACTCTATAGTTATCTAGAGGGTACCTAATACCTCCTTATAGGACTTTATAACTTCCTAGTTTTTATAGGTCTAGAATTTAATATCCCTCGTTCTAGTTATATAACTCTTCCTTAGATAGCTAGGTTATTTAAAAGAGTAATTAACTAGTAATAAGGTACTTATCCTCTACTCTAGCTATTTTTATAGCTCTTATACCTAGGTAATAAGAGACTTTATAGCTTAGAGAAGTAATAAGCTAGTAATAAGGTATACCTATACTCTAACTACTCTTATAGCTTTATTAGATAGGTCTAGGACTACTTAGTAGTTATTTAAATAGCTATAGCTAAGTTCCCTTATAAGGGTTACTCCTTCTTTTATAAGGCTATACTAAAACGTATTATTATTTAGGCTTATTTTTATTACTTTAAATTTACCCTTAGAATTATTATATTTCCTACTTATTATTATATTTTTAATGCTTTTATAGGAGTAATAAAGATATTCTCCCTCTAGGGATAAAGAAGTCTTTATATAGTATAGGGTACTATTAGTAGTTATCTAGTAGTTATCTAGTGCCTCTCTATACTTAGTAAAGTTAGCTAAAGCTAAATAATATAGTAATCTAGAGATTATCCCCCTTTTAGTTATATAAAAGCCTAGTTTTAGTATTAAGTTAAAAATATATAAATATCGTTTGAAATTTCGCCCTATTAAAATCTCTTCTTCTTACTTCTTTAGATTTATAATACTAACGCTACTAATAACTTGCTATTAGCCTCCTGCTCCCTTACTAATAACTTTATCTTAATTACTATATAACGAATTTATTATTATATCGTCCTCCGCTGCTAACGCTACTAACGCTACTAACGCTGCTAACACCGCTAACGCCGCCCCCTACCCCGCTACTACGCTAGATGCTACTAGTATCCTTATAATAGGTAAGCTCCGGGCGTGCTCCTGCTACTACTACCTCTTAGCGTAGGCGAAGTAAGAGCTGCCTATAGATATAGATACTAAGCTTAAGCTCCTTATAAGCTTGATTATATACTTTAAGAGTAATAGTAAGTATATATTCCTTAGCTAGTGCTTAGTATAAGGAACAATAGCGGGTGCAGGATATAGAGCTAACGCTATTAGCAAAATATTAGCAAATTAGTAGTAAATATATATCCTCTTAAGAAAACTCTATAAGCTAGAGACTTAGAAGGTTAAGTAATAGTTTAATATAACTATATATACCTATGTTTTAGTATTCTAGCCTTTCTTAATTTAGGCCTATAGCTATACTCTTATAACTCTATTACTTCTACCTCGATTTAAGAAACTAGCGCTAGTTAGAATATCTAAAATAAACTAGTAATAATATACTAATAAATTAGTAATAGAGTTTAACTATAATAAACTCTAGGCTAGGTATATAGAATATAACTAATAAGGTCTTAGCTAATATAACATAGGTTGCTTGCTAAGCCCTAAGATATAAAGAATATAGCGTAGACGCTACGCTAGGGGGATAGATAACCCTAGTAATAATATAATAGGAGAGATAATCCCGAGGGGGCAGGCCTAGTCCTAGATAGCGCTAGAGTAAGTAGACCTACTCTCGCTTAGTAAATAAATAATAAGCTATAGCTAATAGAGTACCCCGCTTAAAACCCCCTAAGAAGCTAGTATCTTAGGTATCCTTATCTAAGTAATAGGATTATTATAGAGATAGTAAGAGAGTCTTATAGAGTAGATATATCTATAATAATAATAATATAAGGAATAAATTACTACCCTACTATAGGAACTTACTAACTACCTAGTAACGAGGTACTTATAGAGAGAATATAAGAAACCCCCTATATATAACTACTATACTATAAATAAGGACTTTACTATAGACTAAGTTAGTAACTAGATCTAGGTAGTTAAAGATAGATACTAACTACGCGCTAGTAGTATATTAGAGTAATAGGTCTAATAAGCGCTTATAAAGATAAGCTTATCCCTATAGACCTAGTAGTAATACTATAGGGCTAGGCTAGAAGGAGACCTAGCTTAGGCTAACCTTATAGCGTTCGTTCGCTAATAATATATTAACCTAGAGCTTTAAGAGCGGAGGTACTATAAAAAGCTAGATATAATAGGATAGGATAGGATAGACTTGGCTGCGCAACTTTTAGAAAACTCCCTTAGCGCACGGACCCGTTGCAGGGAGACTATAGAGTAGAGCGTAGAGGAGAGGAGCATAGCAGAGGAGAAGATAGTATTTATTATTATTATAATTAGTACCTTAATAACCCTATACTTCGTTTTTTTTAGTAATTTCTTAGTAAATCTACGCTAGATTAAGATAATCTCTTTTAATTAGATTTACGAATTATTCTATATATTTTTTAGGCTTACTCTTGATATTCTTACCTATTTATAGGTAGAGCTATATTATTTATTATCTTTCTAATTCCCTTTAGTTCTAGCCCTTTCTTAATAGTACCTAAAGGCAGATTCTTTTGCTCTTTTAAATAGCCTTTATAGGCTTCTTAGAGAGTTAGGTACCTTTACTATATCTATATATCCATGCTATTAATATATATATATATATAATTAATCCACTTTAAATATAACGATAACTTAAGAAATTTATAAGTAACGAATAATAACGATATAAATAATAATAAAAACGTAGTTTAAAGAGAGGAAGATATT
>JAVHLU010001110.1:0-37584 GCA_036785755.1 Colletotrichum ledebouriae
TATTAACTACTCCGCTATATATAGAGAGCGTATTATTAGTATAGCCCTTAAGAGGGCTTACCTTAATACCCCTATAGGGGACTTTATAAGGCGCGATAGTATTAGAGCTAAGTAAGTAAACTTAGTAGCGGAAGTTTAGCAGGTCGTTATATACCTTATAGAGTAGCCCTTCTTTAAGCAGGTCCTCCGTATTACTAAGGCAGAGGTAGCCTAGGCAGCCTAGGCGAACGTCGGTAAGTATAGCTTACGCCGACTGCTTTAATATAGAGAGAGCGTTGCTAACGACGGCATAGCTGCTGCGAAGGCGTCAGCTAACCCGATCGAACAAAGCGAAGTATATAGTTATACCCTAAGTATTAAATACCTATCTTTTAAAATAGCGTTTTAGAGATAATATTAATATAAAGGTTCTCTATATATCTTATATTATAGAGTATAAGGTTCTCTATATTTATACTTTTTAAGCTATTAAAAGCGTTCTTAATAATCTATATACCTTTTATAATAATTAGGTATAAAGCTATTCTAAAATTAACCTATTCTCTATTATAATACCTAATTAAGGAGGGGATAAGTAGGGACTTATTATTAATAAGGTATATCTATCTATAATTATCTAAGACTATAGACTTATATAATATATAAGGTCCTAAGTAAGGGGTTATAAAGATACTTAGGTACTCTTTATCTAAGTTAACTATATTATCCCTAACCTTATTTAAGAGGGCTATATAGAAAGTAACTATTATTATATTAATAGGGTAGCTTAGGGCTATATTAGATTTCTTAGATAAACCCTTATTACCCCCCTTATTATTTTAGTAGTTTTTACCCTTATAAGGTGTAGTATATAGCTAGCCCTTATAAGTAAGTTCCTTATAAAGATTAGTAAAGCGTAGGTTACTATTTAACTAGTTATAGATCTAAGCTATTTATATATTTATTACTAATATATAGGAGCCCTTTTAGTAATATCTAGTTAAAGTAGCTTCTAAGTAGTTATAATTAATACTTAGCTATTAATAGCTTAACCTATATAAGTACTATTTACTACTAGATAAGTTACTAGTTATAGGAATACTTAATAGGTTAGCCTTATCTATATAGCTAGCTAGTATTATAAAGACCCTAGCGCTTTATCCTTATAACCTCGAGTAGAGTATATCCTTATATAAGAAGTCCTTAAATATATTAATATATTAGCTTATATTAAAAACTAGTATCCCCGCTCGCTCCTATTTAAAGATATTTATAATCTCTATATTAGCTTAAATAGGTATAAAGCGATAACTTATTACTTAAAGAAAAGTTTTTAAAGCGAGGGTATTACTTATTTTAAGAAGCTTAAGCTAAGTAATATAGAAATAAACGCCCCTAAAGTCCTTAATCTAGGCATTAGGATTAATACTCCTATTTACCTTCTCTAGGACTTAGATATACTCTTCTTAAATAATAATAAGGGTACTAGCCTCGCTTAGAGCGTAATAATATTTAAGATTAGTAATAAGGCTATAAAGGGTTATATCCCCTTTAGCGAGAAGTTCTATATATATAGGTATAATAATATTATAAGTAATAATCTCTATAACTAGATAGTTAATCCGTTTAAACTCCTAGTCCTTGCGGGTTTACTTAGATTCTTATATAATAAGTAAATAAAAGTACTCTAGGTATTATTCCTATATACTTATAGTATTCTTATTAATTATAACTAGGGTAGCTAGAAGTTAAAAGGGTTATAATTTATTTATTATTTATATCCTAGTAATAGACTTAGGAGTAGTCCTAGAAGTAGTATTAGTAATAGCCTCTTCTAGAGCCTCTTAGTTAAATAAAGTAATATATTAATTATAAGCGCTCTTCTCCTATATATACTAGGTATTAATATCCTAGTTTTACTTAGTAATATATATATTAAGAGTTAGGATTTCTAATAAGGTCTTACTTAAGTATAAAGGTCCCTTAAGGTTATCTAAGTTAATATACTTCTAGACTTTAGTAGCTTAGGCTTTAGCTTAGATTATAATATACTAAGTAGCGAAATCCCTATATATAATTAGATAGTATAATATTATAATAATAATAATAAAAGATATTATAATTAAGGTCGTTTAGAAATAGAGGGTTTATAGTAATAGAGGATTATATATAATAAGGAGAAAAGAAGGAATAAGAGAGAGGAAGTTTTAATAAGTACTTTTAATAATAAAGGCTTATTTTAAAATAGTAATTAGAGGTCTAGTTAGAGCTAGGCTTATAACTATTAAGAAATATCCTATAGGGCTATATTTATAGTTACTAAAGAGCTTAATCTATTATAACGAGAATAGCTATAACGTAGTTACTTATAACTATAATTAGAGGAATAACCCCTAGAAAAAGGTCGCTCCGGAGCCGACGTTAGTCACGTGCTGCGCTAGGAACGGGCGATGCTAAAGGCATCACGACAGACATATTGAGATTAGACATCGTTTCTTGGGAAGTAGAGTGTAGGAAAGGGTTCTCAGTATTAGTAGGAAGAAGGAGAACTTTCAATTTAGTTATGGATTCAATATATCTAGGCTACTAATAATTCCAGCATGTCCATGGTATAGCATCTGATATAAGATTAGTGCGCTAGTCCTAGTATTCTATGGAATAATGTGTTGAGTTTAAGTGCTTAATATTGTGAGTCGGATGACGAGGTCTGTTTTGGTGTCGCCGCGGCGTAATCTCACTAGAGCTAGCACATTAATCATGATGTTGAGGCATCACTGCTTGGATATAATTAGAGTTGAATGCTTATAGCTGTGAAAGATCTCTGTGTTAAGATGAATTCTCACTACTCGGTGAACCTTCGTTCCTCAACGGCTGAATACTAGACAATCTGGCCCATGCTGGAGCTTTCTTGTTGGCTGGCATAACTCAAGACCCGGAATCTTTTGATGTGTTGTCACCATTGTTTCAAGATAGACTTGCGTTTGAAGTTCTCAGACTTGAAAGCAAAAAGCTTCTTGATATCCGGATAGTTAAGATACTGGCACCTTCAGTAGCACCTTTAGTATCGGGCTTCTTCCCATGAATGGCCCATCTGTTCCAGAGTGGTTAGCGAATTTTGAAAGGTTAATGGGTCGTGGGGCAAGATACATTGAAATTTAGGCATGGATGTCTTTGTTATGAAAATCCTTGCGATTCTCCATCATCATCAACAAGACCTCCTCCCTGGTCCAATTGAAAGCCCTTGTTAGCGGTGCCATGCAGATTGACTCCCACCCGTCGTCCATGTTGGCACTTCCCCACCACCCGAGCTCTTTACAGCGCTTCTCTTTCGGCCAGGGATTAGTTGGCCATTTCAGTTGTTTCATGAACACGTCGGTGAAACCTGCCTCGAGCATCATGGACCTCAATTCTTTGGGGTCCTGATAGGCAGCTCCGAGTTTGTGTGATGCCTCCACCAGCAACATCAATGTCTTCATGACTGAATGCTCGGGCTTCAATGTGCCGTCATCAGATTTGAGAAACGGATCAACTTCAATCAGTTCGAGATATCCACCGGGATTCAGGTTACTGCCAACACGTTAGTTGCGAGGTTGTAACATGCGGAGGCTCGCTGTGGCGTAAGAAGAAAGGTTTTCCAGGTCATTTAATCCCTACGAAAACAAGGTACCAATGAACGCACAAGAATTGTGCTTTATATACGTCGAAATTGTATTGACTAAAGCAACTCACTCATAACATTGCTTAATGTAAGCTTTCCAATCACTAACGGCAGAGTTCATCAAGCGGCTGTGTATGTAATCGAATGGCTGCGAGAAAGTCCAGGGCTCTTCGAGATCATCGATTTCGAACATCACATTCGGTGGCGTGCTGAACCTTTTGTTAGTCTGGAATCTAATGTATCCTGACAATAGAAACCTACAATTCGGGCTGCGTGGCTGAAAGATCGATTCCTCGGACCTGCTAAAATTGAGAATTTATTCCATTTAGAAAGTCAGTAATCATACGAACCTCAGCCTCGGGATGGGCTTCGCCGAAGTCCATGGCCCAAATACCGGTACCGGTACCGACGTCGAGAACACGCCCGACTTTGGCTCCAGGCTCATTTGGTGGTGCGGTCCCGAGTTTGTCGTCGAAGGAGAGGAGAAACATGTGATGTTGCAAATCTACTAATCTGATTAGGTTTCATGTGGTCTCAATTAGGCCAGACGTACTCACCCAGCCTTTCGTTCTCCCTGCTGTCGTTGGGGAGGTTGTACTCTGATATCGTGTTGAGATTTCTCCGTTTCCTCAAATCTTTGAGTCATACTTACTGCCATCTTTATACCTATGATAAGTTCGTCCATTTTCAATGCGATAGTCGAGGATCGAGCTAGTAACGCTGGTGCTGGATGATGCGTAACTTTGCTGATAGGTATAATTAGTCTCACACCGTTACCTTTGGTATCGGATGCATATTGCGCGGAACTCACAAGTTCGACTTCAGAGTTCTTGTCCTATCAAGGGCTGTGTTAAAAGTTTATAGCCCATTCATGGAAATGATTCGCAGTACCTGATCTTCCACCTGTATGAAGACTTCGTGGTCCGGCACATTGGTAGCCGGGCCGGCTGTTTCTGACTCAGACATGTTGAACGTTGCCTCGCGACAATTGGAAGAGAGACTGTGATGAATAATGGGGATTTTGGTGACGATCTCTTGCAATGACCAGGCCAAAGATACCGATCGAATGCGTTGGTAGAATGGAGAAGATTGAATCCTGAAAGTGTGATATTGAAGTAATAGTAGGCATGGCTGAGTAGTGTTCCCCTCTTTTCCCCTCCTTAGCCGAATGCTCTGATATCGGACAAAGCTTCTGGAAGTAGGAAATGTTCCTTCATTTCAGCGAATAAGGCGAGCTTGTTGGTGAAACCTCGTATGACAATAGAAGCAACCATGCGAGGTGACCGCTGTAAATGGCAAACCACTCGATTCCCAGTTCCGCTAAGCCACAAAAGGAAGTTGCTCTTCGCACACATTCGTTTTTGGATCATGCATATACTCACCAAGCCCTGAAGACCACGGAGTGCTAGCGAACGGACATTTGAGCGGCGAAACTTATCAAAATATTCAGTAATTGTCACGCGGTTTGCAGAAAAAGCCAAACACCCGCTACAGCTTAAAAGCTTCTGTGATAATTTTTTACTTTAGGAAACGAGCAAAGAGAAAAGAAAAACAAAACATACATGATTTACTATTTCAAATATAGGGTCTATGAGTAATGTTTCTAGATCTGTTTCTAGATATTCAAACTATAATATTAAGTCTTCTTTATAAATAGCATAATAGCTTTTGGGGGGTTCTGTTAGTGCAGTATGTAAAGTGTGCAGGCTTATTTGCAAGCCGCGTGGGTGTGCAATGACGTCGCGAAACCGATGAAGACATTGGTTTCGAAGTGTATGTCTGTCGGCTCAGACCAGGGGATAAGAGTAATCGAAGCAATGTGAAGGTGCTGAAGATATTTGATTCAGGGCACATGCATCAGTTGGATTTGTCGGGAGGGTTCGCTGACATTCTCCGGACGCTCGAAGCTATCCCCTCGAACTCTGGTGCCATCTCAACGCAATTGTTACCCTTACTTATTGCAGACAGTGCTCAACGACATGCCCCGCCGGAAACTCACCTAGACCAAATCATGGGATCCCAAGCAGAATTCCGAGAAGTGGACCGATGGAGAGCCTTCGTACGCACACGGAAATTCTATCTGCACTCTGCCGTTGGCCTTCGTCTTACTAGAAATGCTGCCCGGATCCTCAAACAGGTTTGGTCATGGGCAGATATGTACGACCACCGACATGGAGACTTTCATGCGAAGGTCCACTGGGTTAACGCTATGCCTAACATGAAGCTGGAGACTCTCTTGGGCTAAAATGAGTTTGAATGGGACACAAATCTCATTAATTTATGTTTCTTTGCCCGTGTCCTCGCTTGCATCTACTCTACACAACCGAAAACCAATAGTTTGGCCCTTATATCGCAGAAGAACACCAGAGCATATGACTCCGTCGAGTCGAAAATGAGAGGGTGGACCCTTTCGCGAAGAGCATAACGTCGCCCGCTTTCGCGGTTACCTTCACACCAGTCTCATCTTCTACTTGGCATTGTCCCTCAGCGAAGTACGTTGCTTCATCAAACTCATACGTGAAGACACAAGGCTTTCCTTTCTCGATTCGGTGGAAGTCTGCTGATATCGGGGTTTTCGCCCCAACATCGGATATGAAAACAACATCTGTCAGTCCGAAGGAATTTAGGTCTGTGAAAATTGAATGCTTGAAAGAAAGACGACATACCCTTTCCGAAGGCGTTTCCCTAGTCATCCATCGAGGCCAACTTCATGGCTGCAGCCCGAGATTTGTGTGCCAAAGCCATCGTTAGGAAGTCGGGAATCGGAGAATGGATATTAGAAAGCCTGGGAATTGAGAAGTTGCTTCTAGAATTGAGAGGATCGTGGACGGTTCCTTGAAGTCTAGCTGCCACAAAACCAAATTCATCATTTCCGACTCTTTTCGACTGTTCTATGCGACTTGTTTCATTACATTTGCGAAGGAAGATGACTGACAGCGCGTTCACGGAGGTATTACGATGGTATGTTTTTGGCGGGCATTCTATGGCGGGTGTATTTGAGCTTGCGGCTACATTCAAGCTCGGAAAAGGTGTAATGACCTCTGGCATGGTCGATTCTGTCTGACTATCGCGGGCACCTATTACTCAATACGGCTGTCGACAAAATTCAGGGACATCTGTACGCGCATTTCCATCTTGCGCAAACCGATCTAGGCTGGTTCTCCATGGCGAATGAATATGGGAATTCTACATGGTGTTTCGCCTTCTCTGACCACAACGGCACTGTACAAAAGGCTGGCACATTCTATATCGGTTTCAGCTATGGCTCTCACCTGACTGACCCAAAGTCGACAGAAGAAATCACTCCACTTTCGCGAAGCCAGGCGCTGAAGTCAAAGCTTACCTGAATCACGACTGGGCCAGTGATGGTTTTGCCAAATGGACACAGAGCTGTTGGGGTCCCGATATCATGACCACGTAGTTGGGAGAACTCCAAAATCCTCATGGAAGAGTTCTTTTTGCAAGTGCTGACTAGGCAGATGAATGGAGAGGGTTCATAGACGGGGCTATCGAGAGAGATGCATTTGCGAGTAGGGCGATTGAAATGCTCGTGAGTGAAGGGAAGACCGCGGCGAGGCTTTGTAGTCACACCTGGTCGAGTTGAGACAGTTCTTCATTCATTTCCTCGAGGGCTCCTCGAGAAACGTCATCTTTCCATCATGCCACGGCTTTGGGATGGGAAAATACTGAAAACAGCGCAAGCTGATCTGAGTCTCGTACTCTTGTTATGTCGTTGTGTTTGTCAGACTTTTCTTAGGGTGCCGGAAGTAAGCCGATGCGTCGGCTTCGATGTTCGAGGCACAAAATGACGCAGCAAAAAGTTAGCTGGGCTGGCCGACTCCGCAATTGTAATTCTCTCCTTTAAACCCGCCGGCAAAAAGATGCCGGAGGAACGTCCTGGTTGATGAACAGGGGTCATCAAATACGGCCACGTGGAAAAAAGCTTCTCTCATCTTGGCTTCACGAAATCTCGCCCGGAACTCGGCTTTGCATGCAACCCCACGCTGCTCCCTCGCAGTTGCGCGTCGATGCGGGCCCTGAACAAAACAACCTCGAATTAGATTGGCGAAGACACTCCACGTGTCTCAGTTCAACGATCCACCACAGATTCCAGGAATCTCGGAACCTGGACAGAGGTTCATCCTGTGTGCTGGTAGCGAAACGCCAATCAAAAGATGAGGATAGGAGCGTCCGCGGACTACAGTACGCGACCGCTAGCAGAGCGGTGTATTATGCTTTTGGATACCACGGACATTCTTGGTCGCGTGCTCAAACTGACGTTCATCTCACATATAAAATGAACTCGTCTTCGTATCTTCTATTCCGAATGTTCATTGAATTCCATGCTTCACGAATCGCTTCCCATGGCTGACAACAAGGAGGCTTCTCAGCAGATTGTATCTCGTAGGGGTGCATCGGCGAGCGATTCGAGCAGCCAGCCCCCTATTGAGGTTGTTCCTATCAAGAAGCAGTCATGGAGCGACATATTCACTATTGCGTGTGCTGGGTTTGCCCTCATCAGCGATGGCTATCAGAACAACCTCATGTAGCCTTTCCACAAAGACACGACCTCAGTCCAATTCGCTAATTAGATTTCCAGGACTATGACGAATGTTGCTCTCAAAGCTGAATACCCAACACAATATACTTCATCCATTAGCACACGAGTATCGAACGCTCTCTTGATTGGCGAGATCGTCGGTCAAGTCACGATCGGCCTCACCTGCGATTATCTCGGCCGCAAGTTCGCCATCATTCTCACCACTACCTTGATTGTGGTCGGCTCCATCCTTGCAACGGCTTCCAGCGGCGTCACACGCGATGGCATGTTCTGGATGATGACTGTTGCAAGGGGCATCATCGGTTTCGGGGCGGGAGGCGAGTATCCCGCATCGTCGACTTCCGCCTCCGAAGCGGCCAACGAACACTCCCTTGAGAATCGTGGACCCATCTTCATTCTCGTTACCAACCTGCCCCTGTCGTTCGGCGGACCGCTGGCCGTCAGCATTTTTCTCATCGTCTTCTCCGCGGCGGCAGGGCCGCAGCACCTCTCGACGATTTGGCGGGTCTGCTTCGGCATCGGCTGTGCTTTGCCCCTGACGGTCTTCTACTTTCGGCTGAAGATGCTCAACTCGAAGCTTTACCTCCGCGGAGCCATCAAACGCCACGTTCCCTACAAATTGGTCGTTCGATACTACTGGAAGCGTCTCGTCGGCACGGCCGGCGCGTGGTTTCTTTACGACTTCGTCACTTTTCCAAACGGTGTCTTCTCCGGCGTGATCATCTCATCCGTTGTCAAAGACTCCAGCATCAAGTCAACGGCTGAATACCAACTGCTGCTCGGTGCCCTCGGTCTTCCGGGTGTTTTGCTGGGTGCTTATCTGTGTGACAAAATCGGCCGGAAGAACGTCATGATGCTAGGATTCTCTGGATACCTTGTCTTCGGCCTGATAATTGGAGCGGCCTATGATCAGATCACCAAGATCTTGCCACTTTTCGTCGTCTTCTACGGCCTCATGCAGAGTTCCGGTAACATGGGCCCGGGAGACATGCTCGGGTTGCTGTCCTCGGAGTCATATGCGACCGCTGTTCGCGGGACCTGCTACGGGTTCTCGGCCGCGGTCGGAAAGGCCGGCGCTGCGATTGGCACTCAAGCCTTTAAGCCAATCCAAGCGAATTTGGGCAAGAGATGGACGTTCATCATCGCTGCTATCTGCGGTGTCGTCGGTGTTCTCGTCACCTACTTCTTTGTACCGAATCTCGAGGGAGACGATCTCAAGAACGAGGATGATAAGTTTCGTGCATATCTGCTAAGCCAGGGCTGGGGCGGCAAGATTGGAGAGGAAGATTCAGCCGCTGCGGCCGGAGAAACGGCTCCTGTTGGAATATCACAAGAAACACCTGAGAAGTAACCGATTTCAATGGCAGTAATGGAGATTCTTGAGTCCTCAGCCCGCACCTCCAGATTTTGCGGCAGGTTATGGTCAAGTAGACTAGTCACAATGATGTAACAGGCGAAGAAGCCGGAGGATATGCAATTAGCAGAGAAGACTCAATTAAAACCATTGTCTGGGGAACAGTTTATTCTGTTCAAATGAAAGAAACTTCTGACGCGAATATTATCCTTGCAATCACATTGATTCGGGTGTTGGAAAACTGAGGTTGAGAAGATTCTCGCTTCAAACCCCGGTGGAATCAAGTTGATGAGGAGAAACGGATCTGAAACCGCATGGAAGTACGTGTGGCACAAGGCGGGCATTCGGCTTTTAGCAATCAAAATACTCACCGTCTCGATCATCTCAATATACAAGATCCGTCGAGCCATCATGAAATGTTTATTCGTGTCAAAATAGCGGATGACTGAGACTAAATAGAACAGTTGCTTGATTTGTCTGGATATAAGAGGCGGAACAACTAAGGCATCAGAAAGTTCATAGTTGCAACGATGAAAGTTATCTCTGGGATTCATAATTCATCGGCTAAATAAAATACCTTTTCGTGCCCTCGTTATTACCTATCGCCGAATGAGGTATTCAGACCACGGTGCTCTCCCTCAACCCTCTAGGTGCAAGCCATCGGATAACTGCAATAAGCATCCTCAAGGGTGACACTTCTCGTTCCTCTGTTTGTCCTTGATACCGAAGCAGACCAAGTCACCCTTCACATTGCCCATGAAAGTGTCCTGTGTCATGATTAGTACAACTATGATGGGGAAAGTAAAACGGGGATATCTACCAAGTCAATCTCCGTGCTCACCAGCTTATGCTCAACTCCTTGTGTTGGCATTGGCCAACAGCGACAACTGTACAGCGTAGGCCTATCCGGGTCCTTGAACGCGCAGTCCTGGCAGGTCCGCCAGAAACCGCCGTTGCGGCGCGCGACGAGCTGGCCATGATCGTTCCCAAGGCACTGACCCAACCGGAAGCGGTTCTGCGACCAGGAACCGCGCATATCGTCGCAGCAAGCCCAGACAATGGAGTCAATGAATTCGCCGTGGATGCTCGTGCACGAGTCGCTGAAGCTGTGATAGCCCGACGAGAGATGGTTGCCGGGCAACTCGACGTTCGAGAAGGTGCCATTGGTGGGAGTTGCCTGAGTCTCAGAGAGGTCGGCAATGGTCGTGGAAAGAGCCATTGAGGTCGACGGGGAAGATGTCAGGGCATGCGCCACGGTTGTAGACAGGGCTGCGAAGACAGAACCCGAGAGCTTCATTGTGATTGGAGTTTGGGTGAGGAACGAGATATTATCCGTCAAGTGCGGCTAGGCTTGGGAAAATGACAGAAGTTGCTGAGGTTGAAAATATTTCTAGCGTAATAATATGCAAAGAAGAATTGTTTGCGTATAGTTAGTTCAATTGATTGTAGAAGGAGAAGTTGCAGGTGGTGGGTGATGGTAGCACAGAAGGGAGGGTTGGGTTGTGAAAGAATGGGTTCAAGTTGAATATAAATACTCCAAGTTTACTAAAACTGAACAAATCAACTACAGAGGATATCAAAGGAAAGGAGCGCGGGCTATTCCTGCCTTTTCGTATACAACGAGGATCACAGGAAGATCCCACAGAGGAGATTGACCCAGGTCCAACAGTCGATTATCTTGACTTGAAACCATGTCTCTCAAAACATGGTAGTCCTGACTCCTTTTTTACTGGCTGGAATAGCGATCGTCACGCAATAAGAGTACTCAACTTCTCTCTTTTTGGTGTCATATAACTTCATATGTGGACATACTCGCAAAACTAAGGCAGCAATGCAAACGTAGATCTCACAGTAAGCCAGACTGATAAAGACTTCCAGTCAGCGCTCCGTATTACAGTGTTCTCTATAAGAGACGCGTAGTTTAACCCGAGGCGCTGCCTCAATCCCCCGGAGAAGGTCAATATGTACTTTTCGAGGTCCCTGCTCCGTTGGCCATTCTCATCCATCCATCTCTCAGGACTGAACTCGTGTGAGTCCGGAAAAGAGCTGTCGTCATGATGCATAATCACACAGCTCACCCCAGCGGCGTACCTGCGAGGCAAGATATAGCTTACGTCGAACTCTTGCTGTCCCCTCTTTGGCGACCATTTTCTGAAAAGGGTTTACACAGGGATTGCTGTCTACGAGGCGGTGGGGTGGAAATGACGAAAAGAGCCTAGCTATGCGAGGAGAAAACATCGTGGATGCGATATTACTGTTGGTTCCTGTATCAAATTGCGCATGAGGTTTTGATGATTATCGACGCAGACCCAGCATTCTGGTTCAGTTCTTCGGGACACCTAACGTAAATCCTATGGAAAGCAAGGAGGTTAGCTGATGTTCAGGTTGAAGAGGCAGTCGACAGCGGAGAGTACCTCAGGTCCCTTTCAGCTAGCTTTAACCCATGCTGAAATCACCTAGCATCCTGTCCCTGAAGCTTCAAGAATAGCTCAAACCCGGGCCATGAAAAGATCCGAGAATCTTGCCTCTTTGGACAGAAATAGTTTACCTGCATAGTCACATCGAAGCTCATTTCTGCATAGGTTATCCATGCATCATGCTCAGCCGAGCCACAGTCTCACCCTCATCTTGTTAGGAAAACTCAACTCTCGTGAGAGTGCTTGTCTGAAAACGGCCTGCCTCTTATTTATCTTCTTGCGGAATTCAAGTTCAAGTTCAATCATAATACACAGTGTAATTTTAAAACAGAGATCAATCGCTATTCATGGAGATGACAGTAAAAGTCGATGACAGTAAAAGTCAATCGAACAGTTTAAAGCCATTTGCCCCAGAAGGAAAATGCTACCTCTTTGCAAGAAGAGCTATGATCATAATTTCGAAACCGAAAGGAAAGGAACGGTTCCGTTCAGCAAGAACACATGAAATGAGGCGTTTGCCACTTGGGTCACGTTTGAAAATGATATTTGGCCTAGCAAGACATCAAATCTTCTGAATACTTGCGCACTTTGTCTTCAGCACACGATTTGGGTAAATTTTGTATGCATAAGTGCAATTGCCCCCAGAGCTTCATCTTGCCGTGCCCGACTGCCGATCTCCGTGACCGGCGTGCAGCTGGGCGATGGGACTGTGCGATAGCAACTGACAGTAGCTGGCAGGGTTCATTCACACTGATAATGCGGCCAGACACGTGACGGCGTCCGTCTTACGGCATGACGGCCAATGAAGTCCCTCGCGCAAGAGACGGAGCGAGGTAAGCAGCTGCATAAGTCAGACAGGCGACATAAGGCAGAAGGGGAAGACATGGACGCGTGGTGCTGCCCTGATCGCCATCTTTACTTGACATCAACTGTGCTGCCCTGCAGATTAACCGCACTCCTCGGACTACGCGACAGCGCGGAGTCTGTGCCAACATGGACTTCTCTATTTCGTAAACAATCAGAAACTAGCGATTGGTGTTGTCTTGGATAGGCCTGGCGCACGGTCGCTGTACCCGACTGGGGGGGATTTTACGAGGTTGCCTGGCGGGCTCCGTGCCGTCCGGTCCGGTTCCCAGGGCAAGCGCCTCTACGCCACTCGTCACTTTGGGCTAGGGGAGATCTTAAGACGCCGTGATCAAGGGTGGCTGGATGGAAAATGGAAGACCTTGACTGGTGGTATGGTTGAGGGTCGACAGTGGCTTCTCTTATTGCATCATCAAAGATCGTTCTTCCTCGATGTCCCGAGACTGGACGCGTTGAGAAGGTCGACGACGGAAAATGACCGGAGGAGGGGATGGCCGCTATGGTAGTTGATAAAGCGAAGAAGCCAATGGGGAAGACTACACTACAGCCGTCGGCGGCGACATTAGAAAGGAAAAGACCGAGATAGTTTCGGCTCCGCTGAGCCCTGCCGCCGCCGCCGGGGAGCGCTGCTGAGATAAAGCAAAGAAAGGGTAAGGATGCATGAGAATACGACAGTACAGTGACCGAGATGACGTCTGGGCGGTTCGATACGAGGCGCTAGTGGGCTGTCGCGAGCTTCTGATGGAATCAGAGCTCGCTCGTGGAACCGCTGGAAATTGTGCATGGTGGCGTTCTTAGCAACAGAGCTACGTCCGATGAGTTCCTGGATTCTTCCTTAGCGCGATGCCGCTGGTCTTTGCTTGCCTGAAACTTCTGGGTCTTGGAATGCTCGGCAACGGTGAGAGCACAGGAGTAGAGAGTGTCATTTGTTGGTGTCTACAGTCTTTCTGTCGAAGGAGAAAAAGGGAGAGAAGGGGGGGAAAAAAAAACACTTTCAGTATTGGCGCTAAATCGAGCAAGGCTAGTTAGAGGCTCCTGCAGGTTACTTCTGAGCTGCTATTTACAGCTCCGCCCCAACCGGCCGGTGTTATTGGGGGGACTTGTGCTACGCACATAAACCGCCGAATTGTGGTGTAGGTGACATGGCATAATGTATTGCTTTCTTGGGTACAGCCTTGCAGAGAGGTCAGCTTGGCAAAGCCGTTGTGGCTGTGATTCACCTGGATGGGACATTGTTATCAGTCAGACTCGGTTCCAGTTTCTAGGGTGTTCTTCAAGCGACCCTGCATTTCCTGTCGTGGTTTTCTGATAGAGCGAGGCCAAGCTCAACGCCAACAACGGCCAAGGATGCCAATGTCAGCGAGGAAATAACATTGCGCAAAGGCCCACTAGCGCTCCTATTCCCAGCTCGGCCAGTTCGCGTGCTCCGCCCGGGCCACGCTGGTCCGATAACGTTATGGGACTGATCTCTATTATCGATGGAGATTCTGCGAGATGGACGCAGGGAAGACGACTCTGTGACGCGACAGGCGGGACGCTCAATGGAGTGTCCCGAGTCTGAATAGTGGACAGAGAGCTGAGAGGGCCCTGTCGCGGGTCACCGGCGAATAAACCGAGCCACTCTCACTGCGAGAGCCCCCAGGCGGACGCTGTGAAGTGTGAACACTGAACCTGGTGGCGGTGTGGAGCGTCTCATTTAACCGTATCTTCCCGGAGCCCACTGTTGTTGTTCGTTCTTGCCTGATCAGGCAAGTCGAGAAGTCGGGGGTCCTTCCTCCCTCCTCCACCTGCATCTCTCCATGTCGACTGTCTTCCTCCATTCCCCATTCCGTTCCATTCCCGCTCCTCGCCTCGACTCGCCTCGAGCCGACTCCCACCGTCGCTCTCCAACACCACCTTCAGCGAGTCACCCTTGACCGTATAGGCCCCAAGACATCGGCCGCCGTGGCGTGGCGTCGACTTGCAACATGGAACCCGCAGCCATTGTCCAACAACACCACGCGTCTGAGATGTCAGGTGCGCAGCCAACTGCAGCTGCAGCGTTGCGGTTGCATCGCATGCAGCATCTCCTTCGTGTTCCCTTCTAGTGCTGAGCCAGCCCGCCCAGACGAGATTTCCTCTTCCCTGTCCACTTGGCCTCACTCGTCCTGAGAGGGGTCTGCCAGCCTTGAACCGGCGCGATCGTCAGGGGTGATGCCAGTCGCTCTCCCCGAAGTCGATTTCTACACTTCCCATCTTCCACAAGCACGACCCAAAAGTCCAATGGCCACAAGATGCAAGAGAATCGGCGCAGGGCCAGGCCAATGACAATCTTCCTCCAAGCCAGCAAGACCAGCCTCGAACCCGGCCCCATCTTGCCGAACCCCTGCCTCGCGGCCCGTTTGCCTACTGCAAGTGCCAATCCAGAGCTTTCTGCGCTTCACAATATCCTGCACACTATTGAGGTGTCATGGCCCTTCCTCGAGCTATCCAGAGGCGACGGCTCGGGATGGGACGGATTGATATGGCTGGTGCCATGTCGTGGGAAAGGCCCCGACCCTGGCCCTGCATCCATGGACCCACGGTTCTTTCGCCCGCGCAGGGCTGTGTGCCGACGGACGCGGCCGCGGTGACGGGCGGCCAGCTTCGAGTGAGTCGCAATGGGGAATTTAAAGAAACAATATCGGGGAGCCGCCCTCCCATCCCAGCTGATGGCGATGCTTCCCCCCATCCCCTCTCCGTCTGGGTTTCCTTCGTTTCAATTTATCCACAGCTTCACGGCCAAACGCGCCCGCGAGCAGGAACAAGCCATTCGCCATGGCTCTTACTTCGTGGTTGCTGACGGCCCTCGTCGGCCTGACTGGCCTTACCAATGCCCAGGCCTCTACCGATACCATCACCTGGGGAGGCGACAATACTCGTGCTGGCTACCAAACGTAAGTTCACAGTCAATTCTATTCCCCGCGATGTCCCCGGCGTCGATCGTCGCGCAGTCGCAACGGCAGTGGCCCGCTTGGTGGGGGAAAGGCATCGATCGCAGCACAATGACACGTTACCTAACGCGAGTCGATATCCAGAACTCACAACATGGACCCCTCCATCGTAGGGAGCTCACAGTTCGGCCAGCTCTTCAAAAAGCTTCTGCCAGGCAACTATGGCGGCGTTCCTGAGAGCATCTTCTCTCAGCCTCTCGTTTACACCCCTACTGGCGGCGACGGAACACAATACGTCTACGTCGCGACGCAGCAAAATAATGTCTACAAACTCAATGCCAAGACTGGCGATATCATCGCTTCTCGCAACCTGCACATCCCCTTCCTGACCGCCGACCTGGATGGCTGTGTTGATATCAACCCCCATGTCGGCATCACTGCTACCGGTGTCATCGACCCGAGCACCGACACTCTTTATTTGACTTCCAAGACATACCTCGACCAGACTCGGACCGGAGTCGCCCAAGGCCGCCCAGCTGGACGTTACTACATCCACGCACTGGATGTGAACGACCTCAGCGAGCGACCTAACTACCCCGTCGACCTGGAAGGCACTGTCGCCAGGAACAATCCAATCCGAAGCTTCAATGGCGGAATCCACCACCAGCGTCCTGGCCTGCTGCACGTCGGCCAGTACATTTACGCCGGTTTCGCTTCCCACTGCGTCCAATACAACTTCACCGGCTGGATCATTGGCTGGGACAAGACCACTGGAGCCATCGTCGAGCGCTTCGCTACCCAGGGCGATGGCGTTCCCGAAACTGTTCCCGGCGCCGGTGTTTGGATGTCTGGCGGTGGTCTTGCTTCCGATGATGCCGGGTCTATCTTCTACGCCAGTGGCAACGGTTACGCCTCTCAACTCAGCACTATCCCCGTCAACGGACGCAACCCGCCCACCGCTCTAGAGGAGGCTGCTGTTCACATGAGTATTGGCGAGGACGGAAGTCTGAGTGTGGCCGACTTCTTCATGCCCTGGGAGAAACAGGCGCTGGACGGTGCCGACAAAGATTTGGGAACGAGTCCTCTTCAGATCCTGCCCTCCTCCACCTTTTCTTGCGGCGATGTCCGTCGCATTGGTGTTGTGACTGGCAAAAGTGGCAAGACGTACTGGATCAACCTGGACAACATGGGTGGCTACCGCAACGGCGCCAATGGCTTGGATGCCGTTATCCAAGTCTACCAAAATGATAACTCCGTCTATGCTGGTGCAGGTGTCTACCCATTGGAAGGGGGCTACATCTACATCAATGGTATGCGCTCAATCCTGATGCCACCGTTCAGGTTTCAATGCTGACCGTGAACAGTCATCCAGTACCCTACCAATGTGTTCAAATTTTCGTGCGACGCCGGCGTTCCGTCCTTTACGAAGGTCGCAAACACTCCCATGAGCAATGCCTACATCCTCGGCGTCAGTCACGGAACCGTCACGTCTCTCAATGGCCAGCCTGGCACCGGTCTTCTTTGGACGCTAGATGTCGCAGGTTCCCAGCTCAAGATCTTTGAGGCTGTCCCCAAAGATGGTACTCTGAATCTGATCAATTCTTTCAGTGTCCCTGGCTCAACCAAGTTTGGCAGAGCCGTTTTCGGTGACGGAATTCTGTACCAGGGTACCACTTTGGGTTACCTCTATGCCTTCGGATCCCCGGTCGTGACCCCTGTCAACTGCACTTCTCCCAACGAGTTCGGCACCGTCCACGTTGGTTCCGAGAGCGAACCGCGCACTATTACTTGCACCGCCGTCATCGGGGTCACTGTATCAGACATTGGCCTGGACGAAACGGGAGATTTTGAGATCGAGAGCTCCGCCACTCTGCCTTTGACCCTTGCAGCTGGCCAAGCCTTCCAGGTCAGCGTGGCTTTCAAGCCTACCACCGTCGGCCTGGTCTCTTCTGACCTTATCGTGAACACCACCAACTCCGCGGAGGGATACAGTCAGGGAACGCATGTCAGACTCACGGGGACTGGTGAAAGTGCCGGCCCATTGCTGGCCGTTACTCCGCCCACCATTTCGTTTCAGGGAGTCATCGCTGGCTCTGATGGTAATCCCGAAGAGACGGTTTTGTTCAACAACCAAGGCAATTCGGTGCTGTCCATCACCGATATCCAATATTCCACCACAAGCGCCCAGGGTCCTTTCGAGACCTGGAACAGAGATACCGCGACCCTCACTGTCGGAAAGTTTACTCTTTCCAACATTCCTGCTACTGTTTCGGCCACTAGTGCCATCAGCGTCCGCATTGCCTTTGACTCCTCCGTGAGCGGCGACTTCGGAGCCTACCTCAAGGTCAACTCGGATGGCGGCAGCAAATCTTTCACGATTGCAGGCTCGGCTGGTCCTGCTCCAGTGGCGCTCGTCGAGTTCCAGACCCCTGACGGGTCGGGTTGGGTTGAGTACAGCCCTACAGCGAACTTCACCTTTGGCAACGTTACCGAGAACACCTCCAGATCTCTGAAGTTCCGCGTCACCAACAACGCCCCGGCCGGGGGTGTCAAGCTCATCTTGACTGTTTCCAAGCCGCCTTTCGGTATTCCCGGTATTGTCTCCGCAGCCAACACAGTCGATCTGGCCGAGGGAACCCAGCTTGCTCCTGGAGAAAGTGCCGACGCCACCATGATCTGCTCTGTGCCAAAGACACAATGGAATACCGACTCCTACGAGGGATCGGCTCCATGGACCATGAACACGAATGACCCCAACTTCGAGAAGCATTTCTTCGCCTTCGAGTGTACGGCAGTCGCCGAGCAAGCGCCGCCACTTCTTCCCAACGGCGACGGCAAGTACCGCTACCTTGGCTGCTACAAGGAAAACAATCCTGGTCGCCAGCTCTCCAATCAGCTCTACGGAAACGATGAGAACACAAATGCCATGTGCATTCAAGCTTGCGCGGAGAAGAACTACGTCTTCTGCGGTACGCAATATCACACCGAGTGCTGGGGTGGACCGAATATCCCTGTCGAGAAGGTCGATGAGCGCAACTGCAACTTCGACTGCGGCGGTGACCTCAATCAGATTTGTGGTGGTAATGGTTTCGGTGATCTCGAGGGCGGCGCATTCATCTCTCTTTTCGCCGACTCCCTGCAATGGGATGGCAGCACCACCACTCCCACTCCCGGAACACCCAACCCTGCAGACCCTGAAGTCAACCCTGGCGTTGGCCAGTATGTGAGCGAGGGATGCTACACTGAGGGCACTGATACGCGCGCCCTTCCAAACCTCATCGATCTCGAGGAGAATACCGTTGTCAGCTGCATCGCTGCCTGCTCTGGACGTAGGAACACCTATGCCGGCCTGGAGTATGGAGGCGAGGTAAGTTAACTTGGAGATGGTGAAGTTAGCTAAATTCTAACGATCTCATAGTGCTGGTGCGGAGATTCTCTCGGCGAAGGCTCCGTTCCCGCCCCCGCCGCCGATTGCAGCATGCCGTGTTCATCTAACAGCAGTGAATACTGCGGCGGATCTTCCAGGCTCAACCTGTACAAGCTTGACGGTGACTTGCCTGCGCTGACCAGCACCATCCCGACTGACACCGCTTCGTCCTCTGTGCCCACGTCAACTGCACCTCCAGCGAACGAACGTGTTGGCGATTGGCTCTTCCAAGGCTGCTACACTGAGGGACAAGGCGTTCGTGCTCTTCCCGCCCGCACCTATGCTAACGACTCCATGACTCTGGAGTCTTGCGGTGGCTTCTGCGAGGGCCTCAAGTATTTCGGTACTGAGTACGGCCGAGAGTGTAAGTCTCCTGCGGATTCCAACACTACATCAACGATACTGACATCCAATAGGCTGGTGTGGCGACGCAATCGACGCTACCTCCGCTGCAGCTCCCCTGACCGACTGCTCTTTCCCGTGCGCTGGAGATTCCACGCAGAAGTGCGGTGCTGGTGATCGTCTTCAGGTCTACCTTTACTCCCCCGAGGGAACTACTACTAGCACCGCGGAGGTGACAACGGCCGAGCCTCCAGCTACGTTCGCCACGTTGTCAATTCCTCTGAATCGCACGGTCGAGGCTCAGACCCTGGCCACTCCCTCGGCTACTGAAGAAGCTTCTTCCACGTTCTCTACGCTGTCTATCTCGGCCTTCAACTCGACATCTTCTGCCACGGCGCCGGTAAACATCGAAGCAAAAAAGAACGCCACTCTTTCGACGACGGCTACACCTTCAACCACCTCTGTGCCTGATGTCGGAGAAACTGGCCCCAGTTCCAGCGCAGCATCAAAAACGGCTACCGCTGCTCCCACCACGACCGTATCTCCTAGTTCCTCTCTCATTGCCCAAAATACCACCTCATCCGCCACACCAACTTCCACTTCAACTTCCATTTCAACTTCCACTTCAACTTCCACTTTAACTTCCACTTCAACTTCCACTTCAACTTCCACTTCAACTTCCACTTCAACTTCCACTTCAACTTCCACCTCAACTTCCACCTCAACTTCCATCTCAACTTCCACCTCAACTTCCTCTCCTGCTACTCCTACGCCCACTGGGCCTGTCATCGTCCCCGGGAACGAGAACTTCACCTATTATGGCTGCTTCTCCGAACCCGAGGTTGGCCGTCTGCTGCCCACCCAGGTTCTCTACAACGGCGACGAGATGACTATTAACAAGTGTCTCAGCGTCTGCTACGACAAGACCTACGCCGGTGTCGAAAATGGTCGCGAGTGTTGGTGTGGCGATGCACTCAACCTCGGTGGCAACGATGGCACGCGCGCCGCCGCTAACGAGACGGGCACGGATTGTTCTTTCAAATGTCCAGGGAACAGCACGCAGTTTTGCGGCGCTGGATCAAGGATCAACCTGTACATTCTCACCGAAGAGCTTGAGAAGCTCGAGAAGCAGAACGGCACTTTTCCTCTCAAGAGATGGTCATGATGGAAGTAATAACGGGTAATGTCTATTCTTTGTAATCAGACTAATAATGACTCCCCATCTGCGTGGACACGGATGCAGACCTTGGGTATATAATTTTAATACCTATACTTACAAAACATCTCTGACAAGAGCGTATGTCATTTTCACCCCATGTCTAGCTTCTTAATGAACAAGGTTGTTCCGACACGCCATCCTGAACCAGGTTGATGAGATGCTTTGAGATGCCTGTACCGTCTGACCCCAATACCACCAAAGATTAAGCCGAGTCGCGATATCTGATCTTGGGGTAGAAACACTTACAAGTCGGCAATGCCACATGGCTTGATCCCGAATTCCGGAAGAGTTGAAAACATCGTTACACTCTCCGCCCCTAGACCTGTCCCGCCTGCGCGGTTCGCGCCATCGCTAATGCCATTGCCCCCCTAGACATGTCTAGCCAATAGCGCCATCGGCATGTCTTTGCCCAGCACGGCTTCCTCATGAAATCAGACCAGGAGGAAGAGGGGCGGAGCCTGTGCGTCGGTATTTCGTCAAATCTGTCTCGGGTCCGAGACATGGCAACGGATGAACAGCCGAAAGTGGGACATGTCATCCGGAAGCGGCACCCACGTCGCGCTGCTCCTGATCTGGCCACCTCTAGCAACGAAATCGCGTGGGTTAGCTTTGGTGTTGGTCAAAGCACACCCCGCCAGCGTAGCCCGATGGCATAGGCGGGATGTCTTAGCTCTCTCTCGCAGCACAAAGGCTCTGGTAGCCCTCTGCGGAGCGTTGGAGATATTGGCAATCGGTGGCTCCGGTGGTGAAGCTGTGTTGTTGAGAGGAATGATATAAGATGAGGTCAGAAAGCCGCCATCGTGAAAAAGGCTCCATTCTAGAAGACATCGACTGCCCATTCCTTCCTTCAGCTCTTTGAGCTCTCCAGAGTCATACGACATACCAGTCATTAAACATGGGTATCAATCGCCAACTATCACTCTCTCAACTCCTCTTCTCGTCCACGCTCTTTCTCCAGGCATTAGCCGCTCCCGCAGCCAATGTCGCTCCCGCCGCTCCAACCGTGACTATTGCCTCCGGCGTAGTCATCGGCACCGCAACACAAGCCGCAGGGCCCGGATCAACCTACGCGAATGCGTTCCTCGGCGTGCCGTTCGCCAAGTCTCCACCGGAGCGTTTCTCTCCCCCCGAGGACCCTGCCGCGTGGTCTTCCGCGCTGTCGGCGACTTCGTTCAAGCCGGCATGTATCCAGCAATTCTCGGATAGCGGCAACGCCCAAGTGTTGCAAAAGGCCATCTTTGGCAACCCCACCGGGCCTCTTCCGGAAGAGAGCGAGGACTGCTTGTACCTCAACGTTTTCGCGCCCCCGAGCGCCACGCCTTCGAGCAAGAAGGCCGTGATGTTCTGGATCTTCCCCGGAAACCTGCAGTTCGGAACCGCGAGCCTGCCCATCTACGACGGCAGCTCCCTGGCCATCTCGCAAGACGTCGTGGTCGTGACGATCAACTACCGCACCAACATCTTTGGCTTTTCCAACTCCCCCGAGGTGCCCTTTGGCTCGCAGAACGCCGGCTTCCTCGACCAGCGCCTGGCTTTGCAATGGGTCCAGAAGAACATTGCCAAGTTCGGCGGCGATCCGTCCAAGGTCACAATCTTTGGCGAGTCAGCCGGCGGTGAATCCGTCAAGCAGCTTCTCGCGAACCCGCCCAGCCCTCTCCCGTTCTCGGCCGCCATAATGCAGTCGCAGCAGTCTCTCCTCGTCGGTTCCGGATCCGACAGCTACGGCAAGGTCTTGAAGCAGTTCAACTGCGACGACGTCGCGTGTCTGCGCAAGGTTTCCGCGACGGATATCAAGTCGTACATCGAGTCCGCCGCGCTCGTGTTCCCCCCCGTCAACGCGGACGGCACCTCCATCAACGACGTCAGGGGCAGCATCACCTCGGGCAAGTGGCCCAAGATCCCGGTCATGATCGGCACGACGCTGAACGAGGCCCGCGCCTTCCTCGCCGTGGACGGCATGAACGACGGCAACGCCGCCCTAGGCGACGCGCTGTCCACCGTCGGCCTCAAGGACGTCGCCACCAAGAACTCCATCCTCTCGCAGTACGCTCTCAAGGGCGTCAACGACCCCTACGCCGTCGCCGACAGGATCATCACCGACGCCGTCTTCACCTGCACCGCGTCCAGGCTCGCGACCTTGCTCTCCTCCAACGGCTTCACCGCGTACCGCTACCGCTACGACGCCGCGTTCCCCTCGACCGGCATCTTCGCCAACGCCGGGTCGTACCACACGAGCGAGATCCCGTCCGTCTTCGGGACCTACCCGCAGTACGGCAAATGGGGCAAGGCCACGGGCCAGCAGGCCAAGCTGAGCTCGTACATGCAGGGCGTCTGGGGCGGGTTTGCGAAGAACCCGTCGGGCGGCGTCGGATGGACCGAGGTCGGAGGCAGTCTCCTCGGGTTCGATCTCGGGTTGTTGGGTTCCGGGTCTTCGAGCGGCGTGACGGCTGCGAACTCGCTCATTGCTGCCGATTATATCTGCCCTCTGTACTACGGTCTCGAGGACGCCATGGGCTTCTCGTGGTAGTTCTTCCAGACCCGTGAGTGGGAGTTTTTCAATGAAAAGTTATTTGAAGCGTGATTGATACTTAATTTGTTGAGAAACGTCCTATAGGGCCATATTTATAGTTACTAAAGAGCTTGATCTATTATAACGAGAGTAGCTATAACGTAGTTACTTATAACCACGGTTAGAGGAACGACCCCTAGAAAAAGGTTACTCTAGAGCTAATATTAGTTATATACTACGCTAGGAACGGGTAATACTAAAGGTATTATAATATACCCCCCTAGATATAGCTATAGCTAGAAAAGCGCCTAACTATATAATATCCCTTGAAATAGTTAAATATAAAGCGATATATTAATAAATAACCTATTAATAAGCCTATTAATAAAAGAGATAATAAAATAAAGTTATTTATATTAGGTATAGGCGAAGTATAAATAGTCGTAGTTTTCTACCTTTATAACTATTACTATTATTATTATAATACCCTTTATTTACTAACTCTTACTAATAGTAGTAGAATCCGTTATCTCTTATTAGCTTAGGTAGGGTAACTACTATTATATTAATTCTAAATAAAATAACCTAGCTACCCTCCTACCTTCTTAACTCTTCCCTATATATAAAATAATAACTATATATATACCTAACTTTAATCCTAATAATAACCTTATTACGCGCGCGCGTATATACTTATAACGTGTAATAATCTTAAAGCTATTATAATATACTAATATATTTATAAATACCTCTTAAAAAGAAGACTAGTTAGGCTATAGCTCTTAAGAAAGCGCGCGCTACTAAAAGTAAGAGTAAAGCTAGGGGTAGAGGGGTACGCCCTCCTCCCCTAGAGAGTAATAATAAGGTTATATATATATTATTCCTTCCTATTATTAATATATAATATATTAATATATTATATAGTAAGTAGAAGGAAGTAGAAGTAACTTATAGGGGGTAGCTCTAAAGGTAAGGGTTTATAGCTTAAGAAACCCTAGGGTTACCCTCCTAAGTAGTCTAAGAGAATAGCTTCTAATAAGTTATAATCTTTTTATTATTATAACTATATATTAGAATATTACTAACCTTATTATTATTATAATCCTTAAGGAGATAGATAAAGAGGAGGGTATTAGTAAGAGTAGTTTAGAGCTCCCTCCTAGCCCTCCTCCCCCTAGTAGAGGTATAGAGATAGAGTAAGTACTCCTATTTAATAAGTACTACTTTTAGTATATTTTAAGTAAGCTCTTAGGCTTATTAGATAGAAAGTACTTACTTAATATAATAAGTAAGTATAACTATTATTATAAGAATAAGGTATCTTATTAATAGATAAGTACCCCTATTACTATTATAACTTACTAATATACTAAAGCTAAGACTTTAGATAACCTAGTAGTTAGAAAAATAAGGTTCTATATACGCTTTATTTCTATAACTATTTTCTAATATAATATATAAACCCTCGCTTATTAGAGAGCTACGCTCTATAAGGCTATTACTACTTAGAAAGAGGAGATTATAATAGTAAAGAAAGGTAGTAATAATAAGGGTTTAGATAGGGCTTTTATAGTAATAAGTAGTTCTAGTATATATAGCGTTACTACTCTATCTCCTGCTCTAGTTCTATTTAGAACCCTAGCAGTTAGCGCGGGTATACCTATACCTTATCTACCTACTAGTAATATAGCTATTATAGTATGCTATATAGTTAATAGTCTTATTAGTATATATTTACTAGAGGTATTACTACCCTTATATAATATCCTAATAGATTAGTATAAGTAAGTCCTCTAAGGTTAGGTAGTAGAAAATTAGCGTTTTAGGGTAGCCCTTTAGGGTATATTATATTCTTTTACTCTTATAAAAGCGACTTTAAGCTCCCTAGTTAGTAAGCTATAAATTAATTATTAATTAGGCGCTACTAGCCCTCCTATACTTATTTAGAGCATCCCTTATTTATTATAATTATTCTTTATATATCCTTTAGATTAAGGAGCGAATAGAACTATTTAAATTTCTTATAGTTAAGAACCTTTATAAGATTATTAGCTAGTATATTATTTATTAGTATATATACTACGCTAAATAATCCTCTAGTATATTCTTATTATAGCTATATATTTTAAATATTAATATATTATAGCTTAGTTAAGATCTCTTCCTTTTTACTTACTATAAGATAAATTATTTATTAGTTATTATAATAAATCTTCTAGATATTACTAAGTTTAAGAGTAATATCCCTAAATAGCCTCTAAAGAGTAATAATCTCCTTAGCTATATATTTAAGGCTTAGAAGCTCTACTTCTATAATTAATATTATAACTATAGCTTATTAAATAGCTTTTTATTAAATTAGTCCTCTAAAGAGCGAGATTATATACTCTTAAGATAACTTCTATATCTCCTTATTATTTATAAATAAAGCGTCGCTTATAATTAGTAGTACCTATCTTACCCCTAAGTTACTAAAGCGTATTACGAGGTTATAAGTATAATATAGGTATTATATAACCTAATTAGTAGTAGTATAGTAATAAGGAGTGGGATTTATTAGGAATCTTAAGAGTAGAGAATATATAAAAGCGATATTAGGTTAAATTATAATAGTAGTATAAAGTATAGAGCTAATCTTCTCTTAGAAACTCTTTACTTCTAATAGCGTTATTACTATTTTACTCTTTAGGAGTAGTAGGTTTAGAAGGGGGGTTATTAATACTCTTAAGTTAAGTAAATCGAACTTCTTTATAACCTACTTAATATATTAGTTATAGGAAAAGTATATTTTTCGCATAGCTTAGTTATAAATAACTCTAATTCTAAGATAGTACTTAACTAAGCCTTATTCCTTTAACTTATATATTTCCTTTAGGCTAGCGATTACCCTTTATACTACTTCTTTATAGTTCTTATAAAATAGAATAAGGAAGTTATCTATATAGAAGATAACGAGGACCCTCTTCTTAGTTAACTAGAAGAGATATAGGTCTTCGCTCGTAGGTATAAGGCCTAAACGCTAAAGGGTTAAGGAGAACTCCTTATACTAGAGTAGTAGCATATCCCTTAGCCTATAGAGCGTATAGCGTAGTTTAATATACTTCCTAGGCTACTTAAAGCCGTCTAATAACTTATAAATAATTAGGTCTTTATTTAGATCTTAAGAGGTATTTAGGAATATATTAATAACGTTAAATTATTTAACTTTAAGGTTAAATTATATAGTAATTACTATTACTACCCTAAAGGTATAAGTAGTAAGGGTTGCTATATAAGTCTATTCAAGGGGCGACTTCTCTTGCTAATCGCCTTAAATATAGATCCTTGCTTTATATTAGTTAAGGATATTATCCTTATTAAATTTATAAGTAAATACCTACTTTAAAGGGATTAGTCTCTTTATTGTTATCTCTTAATTAATAATACGCTATATATCTATTTACTATAATTTACCTATCTTAACCTTAGTTACTTCTTTAAAGCGAGTTTAGAGCGCCTATAGGAGGTTTAAAAGTTCCTTCTATAAGCAAGGTAGCTTAGTAAGGTTATTAGTAGTAAGATATTTATAGATTATTATAGTTATATAAGCGGGTTTTATGCTATAGATAGCGGTATAAATATAGCTATAGAGCGTATAGTACCTTATATTAGCTTCTAAAAAGGCTTTCTACTAATTAGATATAAAAGTCTTAAAGAAGCTAGATACTTACTCCCGCTCTATATAATATTAGAATAAAAACTAGTAACTGGAGCGGGATTTGGTTTTTATTATTCCTAGTTATAAGTTACTAGGTAGTAGATTATATAATTATTAGCTTTAATAAGTTTAGCTATAGCCCTCCTAGGTATATACCTAGTTAGACCTCTATTTAGTATTATCCCTCTTATCTCTATCTTAGTATAGCTATATTAGTAGATTTAAGGGCTTACTATCTAAAGGTTTATTCTTATTACTCTTACCTACTTTAGAAATATATTATAAAGCAGGGAGTAGTTTAATTATAATATAGTCCTCGATCTATTCCCCTTTAGAATTAACTTCCCTAATAGTTTTATATATATAGTTCGTTTCTAATATATATATTATACCTATTACTCTATCTATTAGGGCTAGGCTTTTATTTAGCTCTAGCGTGGGATTAGGGGATAATAACTACCCCCCCTTCTAACCTACCTATCCTTTTAAAAGTTTTAAGATTCTTCTATTTAGAGACTTAGTTATAAGAATAAGGGTTAGTATAAGTAACTATTTAGTTATAAGTATTAATATAGCTTTACCCTTATTTATAATACCTAGGATCTAAAGTTTAAAGTTAACTTATAATATAAGCTTTTTAATCTCTTCTATTATCTTATAGATAATATCTTCTAAAATAGCCTCTTTTACCTTATCCTTTATATAGAAAGTCTATTTATTAAACGTTACGTTCTATATAATAATAATTATTTATAATATAGGGATCTATACCCTATATAAGTTATAGGCATTTAGAATATATCCTACTAGGTATCTAATATATCCCTATAATACTACCTTAAAGTCTCTCTTATTAATTCCTCTCTCTTGTTCCCTCTTAAGGGGGTATATATAGTAGCTATAGGTATATATATATCCCTAGTAAGGGCGAAGGTCGCGGGTTAGAGCTACTCTATTATTAGGTTACTACTAGTAAAAATACTAGTAGAACTATTCCTCTTTAATTTATAGTAATAAATACTAGTCGTAGCGTTTAAGTAGGCTTATATTATAAAGTATCGTCGCTACTAGCACTATCCTAGTCTATAGTTTTATAGGTAAGCTAGCTATAGCGAGTATCTTAATTATTCGAGTTATAACTTCCTAACTAGCCTATTCCCCTCTGCTATTTAGTTCCTTTATATATAGAGGGGTTATTCTAACCTCTATTCCTTCTATATAGGTCTAATCCTTATATTCTATATAGCTTATAAGTAAAATTACTAACCTCTTGATATCTTATCTAATCTTATAAATAGAAAGTCCCTTTTATTAATATACCTATTACTTAAAAGTATATAGAGCGAGTATAACGCTACTATAGGTCTTATTAACTTATAGAAATATAAAGAGCTAACTAGTATACTTATCCTTAATAATAAGGAGCTATTAGTTCTAGTTAAAGCCTTTAGAGTAGTTAAAGAGATCCTATATAATTCTATAGTAAGGGCGTATTGCTTTATTTTCTAATATTCGTCTAGAAATTACCTATTTAGCGTATATAACTATATAGTATTAGTATTATAAGCGTATTAGGCCTTTAATCCTTACCCCCTAAGTAATATATACTAGCTACTCTAGAGCCTCGGGGCTAAGGTACCTGCTTTAGAGGTACTAAAGTATTATATTATTACTCTAGTCTAGTAGTAGTATAAAAGAGGTATACTTATATATTATAAGTACGTAGTTTATATTATTAATAATAATATTAATATTTTAGGGAATCTGCTTAGGAATAGAGTATAAAGAACGAGGCTTATATTTAAGGAAGGCAAGGCTTACCTTCCTAATAAGTTTCTTAATTATAATACTATTCTTATAGGTTCTAAAGCGAAATATATAGTTATACCCTAAATACTAAATACCTATTTTCTAAAGTAGCGCTTTAGAGATAATATTAATATAAAAATTCTCTATATATCCTATATTATAGAGCGTAAGGTCCTCTATATTTATACCTTATAGGCTATTAAGAGTATTTTTAATAATTTATATACTTTTTATAATAATTAGGTATAAAGCTATTCTAGAATTAACTTATTCTTTTTTATAATACCTAATTAAGGAGGGGATAAGTAGGGACTTATTATTTATAAGGTATATCCCTCTATAGTTATCTAGGACTATAAACTTATATAATATATAAGGTCCTAAGTAGGGGGTTATAAAGATATTTAGGTACTCTTTATCTAAGTTAACTATATTATCCCTAACCTCGTTTAAGAGGGCTATATAGAAAGTAACTATTATTATATTAATAGGGTAGCTTAGGGCTATATTAGATTTCTTAGATAAACCCTTATTACCCCTTTTATTATTTTAGTAGTTTTTAGCTTTATAGGGTATAGTATATAGCTAGCCCTTATAAGTAAGTTCCCTATAGAGATTAGTAAAGAGTAGGTTACTATTTAACTAGTTATAGATCTAAGCTACTTATATATTTATTCCTAATATATAAGGGCTCTTCTAGTAATATCTAGTTAAAGTAGCTTCTAAGTAGTTATAATTAATACTTAGCTATTAATAGCTTAACCTATATAAGTACTATTTACTACTAGATAAGTTACTAGTTATAAGAACGCTTAATAAGTTAGCCTTATTTATATAGCTAGCTAGTGTTATAAAGACCCCTACGCTTTATCCTTATAACCTTAAGTAGAGTATATCCTTATATAAGAGGTTCTTAAATATATTAGTATATTAGCTTATATTAGAGACTAGTATCCCTACTCGCTCCTATTAAAGGATATCTATAATTTCTATATTAGCCTAAGTAAATATAAAGTAATAACTTACTACTTAAAGAAAAGTTTTTAAAATAAAAGTACTACTTACCTTAGGAAGCTTAAGCTAGGTAGTATAAAAATAAATACCCCTAAAGTCCTTAATCTAGGTATTAGGATTAATACTCCTATTTACCTTTTCTAGGACTTAGATATACTCTTTTTAAATAGTAATAAGGGTACTAGCCTCGCTTAGAGTATAGTAATATTTAAGATTAATAATAAGGCTATATAAAGTTATATCCCCTTTAGTAAGAAGTTCTATATATATAGGTATAATAATATTATAAGTAATAGTTTCTATAACTAAATAGTTAATCCGTTTAAACTCCTAGTCCTTATAGGTTTACTTAGACTCTTATATAGCGAGTAAATAAAAGTACTCTAGGTATTATTCTTATATATTTATAGTATTCTTATTAATTATAACTAGGGTAGTTAGAGGCTAAAGGGGGTATAATTTATTTATCTATATCCTAGTAATAAACTTAGGAGTAGTCCTAGAAGTAGTATTAGAAGTAGCTTCTTCTAGAGCCTCTTAGTTAAGTAGAGTAATATATTAATTATAAGCGCTCTTCTCTTATAGATACTAGGTATTAATATCCTAGTTTTATTTAGTAATATATAAGTTAAGAGTTAGAGTTTCTAATAAGGTTTTACCTAGGTATAAAGATCCCTTAGGGTTATCTAGGTTAATATACTTCTAGACTCTAGTAGCTTAGGCTTTAGCTTAGATTATAATATACTAAGTAGTAAAGTCCTTATATATAGTTAGCTAGTATAATATTATAATAGTAGTAATAGAAAATATTATAATTAAGGTTATTTAGAAATAGAGGGTTTATAATAATAGAGAATAGTATATAATAAGGAAGAAAGAAGGAATAGGAGAGAGGAATTTTTAATAAGTACTTTTAATAATAAAGGCTTATTTTAAAATAGTAATTAGAGGTCTAGTTAGAGCTAGGCTTATAACTATTAAGAAATATCCTATAGGGTTATATTTATAGTTATTAAAGAGCTTAATCTATTATAATAAGAGTAGCTATAACGTAGTTACTTATAACTATAGTTAGAGGAATAACCCCTAGAAAAAGGTCGCTCCGGAGCCGACGTTAGTTACGTGCTACGCTAGGAACGGGCGATGCTAAAGGCATCACGACATAATTTAATAGTCTTTTAACTGATGTTACATAATCGATTTCAGCGCACGTGCTTATAATTTGCTGTCGGATGTAGCAATTAACGTCGTCTCTTGGCTGCTCGTCACCAGATAGCATTTCGCCGTTTCCGATATCCTTGCCAAAGAATTGGTGACCTGCTAACCCCTAATTCATTGTGATTGCTATGCTCAGGCGAGTGTTGCCGCGATTGTGACCAGCCATCAGTATAGGCGGCAATGGAGCGGCGGCCAGAGCCGGTCAGAGTACGGTTAACCACGAAAGTCCGGAGGATCAAGACCGATCATCCTATCGGAGGTCTAATTACGCCGAAGTTCTTTGTGCGGTTCTCAATGAGTCCGAAGGGCGAGGTCCGGTCGGCGGACAGACTCGGACATCAAATCGGGGCGTCGATCGTTGACGTCACATTGGTAGAGCTATAGAGCTCCCTGGCTTCCAGCAGCGCTCTTACAATGTTTAACAAGCCATCGGTTCATGTATAAAATTGAATGAAATAGCCCTGGCATAAGCTGTCCCCATGGTATCAATACCCCTGTAAAGACTTCAAGTTCGCTAACCCCGCACACGTACAGTCCAACATGTCACCCCTCAACATCGCCCTCCAGGCGACCAGCATATCGGTCTCGCTCTTAGCCGCCGGTGGCATCGCCACACTCACCCTCTTCGACGTACCCATCCTCCGAGCCCAACCCGCATCTCGATCCCTGCCTTCAACCAGATGGCTTTTCAGCCGCGGATCGCACATTTTCCCCGCCGCCACCCTCGTCTCCGGAGCAGGCTTCGGCATCCTGGCCTTCCGCTCCCTGCCGGCCGTTGCCCGGTCGGCGCTACAGCTCTTCAGATTCACGGCCAACAACGCCCGCGTTAACGGCTATCTCGGCGCCGGCGCTCTGAGCTTGTCCATTGCGCTGTTCACGCAGGTCATGATTCCCAACAACTTCGCCCTCATCAAGAAGAATGAGGAGAAGGGCGGCTCGAGGAGTGTGGACAGCGCGAAGGGCCTGGAAATGCAGGGCCAGTTCAAGCCTGGGCAGAGGAGCGCTCTGGACTCGGTCGACGGCAAGGGGGAGTCGAACCAGTGGACGGACTTGAGCGGCCCCCAGGAACAGACGCCTCTCCCTTCCACGCCAGAGGACGATGAGATGGTGAGGGAGATGCTGGGCAAGTTTGGGTCGCAGAATATGGTCCGGGCAGTTCTCATGGCTGCCGGGGGAGTTGTCGGTCTCGTAACAGCACTGATGTAATGTTTAATCGTTCCAATGGAGTGAGCAATTTGGACTTGTTGAGAACGTATATGAGCATCAATGAATGGCGTTGAGGTGTTCATGGAGCCCAGGTTTTCATCTCCATCAAGATTCAGAGCTTTGTGTAACTTGATCTTCCGAATCCGGGCGTCGCAAACCAAACCTCGCAATCTCTGCTGTATCGCCACTGCCCCGTGACGCTCTGCAGTGACCTGTTTCCTTTGAAGCGGACGAACTTTGAGCTAGCTCATCAGAATACTGCAAACATTCCTCCCGAGTGCTGCTGCTCCAAGAACATGGTACCCGGATATACTTACCAGCAGGCAGCCGAGCACATATTATTTTCGTTGACAGTTGGCGTCGGAGGTTGAACCACTTTCAGCCTCAGTGGTGCGGATCATGCATATATGAGTGCGAGACAATATAAATCATGTGCTTATCTGACGCAAGAGTGCTTACATGTGTGACATGAACTATCATAAAATTGGAGAAAAGGTAACATTCATGTGCGGGGTTCTCGGCAAAACAACCATGCAACCTTCGTGCAACTCCTCTCATCATATGTATATGTGCCAGAGCGATCCTTCACGGTCTCGTTCCCTAACTCGACCGGACGGTTGCCGCCAGAGCTTCTCAACTCGAACTTCAAAATATGGCCTCAACCTGGGTCACAGCGTCTGCAAAGTCAATGCTGGCGGTACCTTACATCTGGATATTGCCTGTCCTATTCCTACTGTACAAGATTCTGACTTTCGGTCGCCGTGAGAAAGATCTACCTCCAGGACCTCCAACTATCCCAATCCTAGGAAACGCTCACCTCATACCCTCGAAAGGACTTTACGCGAAGTAAGTCAGCACTTTCAGTTTGGGACCGTTGGTAAAGGAGCACCGCTGACGTCTGTCAGACTGAAGGACTGGGCCGACGAGTATGGCTCGGTGTACTCTCTCAAGGTGGGCCGCAGCACTATGGTCGTGCTCAACAATAGACACGCCGTCCATGAGCTTCTCAACCAACAGGGTGGTTCTTTCAACGACCGCCCGCGCGATCAACATGTACAGCTCTGTATGGGCGAAGAAAACGTTGCCATGATGCACGAGGGGCCTAGATGGAAGGCAGAGAGAAAGATCATCATCACGTATTTCTCTCCGAAGAACCTAGACACAAGCCTGAGGGCTGTCCAGGAAGCGGAGTATGACTATCCCAAGACGGGACATCCAAGACGGTAGCAGAAAGATACTGACACGCATACAGGATCAGCCAGCTCATGTTCGACTTGCTGGAGCAGCCGGAAGAGTTTCGATCAAGCGTCAAACGGACTACCGCCTCAATCGGTACTGTTACTTTATACGGCCACCGAGCTCCGAACCTTGAGAGCTTCTGGGGATACGTGAGTCTCAGTCACGGCCGTCAAGCAGACTTGAAAACGTACTCATGCTCCTAGTCTGTCTACATTGCCATGGCAGCTGCATCGAAGGCACTTGAACCAGGGACGTATCTTCCGATGGAACAGTTCCCTTTTCTGAAGATCATTCCAGATAGGCTCAATCACTCTAGAAAGAGAGCCGAACACTGCTATCGCACAGTGACTAAAATTTGGAACGAAGCCCGTGAGCGAGTGGAAGATCGACGCTCCAAAGGCGACATCAGGGAGTCTCTCATCGACAGACTCCTAAATGAAGACATCAAATCAGGCGCTCCTTTGTCCTACATAGCCTTGAACAACTTCTTCGGTAGCACCCTATCGTGATGCCTTCAGCATCGCCCGTTCCAGCGCGGCACGTGACTAATATCGGCTCTGGAGCGACCTTTTTCCAGGGTTCGTTCCTCTAACCGTGGTTATAAGTAACTACGTTATAGCTACTCTTATTATAATAGAATAAGCTCTTTAGTAACTATAAATATAGCCCTATAGGACGTTTCTTAATAGTTATAAGCCTAGCTCTAACTAGACCCCTAATTACTATTTTAAAATAGGCTTTTACTACTAAAAGTACTTATTAAACCTTCCTCTCTTTTATTCCTTTTTTCCTCCCTATTATATACTATCCTCTATTACTATAAACCCTCTACTTCTAAATAACTTTAATTATAATATCTTTTACTATTACTACTATAATATTATATTACTTAATTATATATAAGGATTTTACTACTTAGTATATTATAATCTAAGCTAAAGCCTAAGCTACTAGAGTCTAGAAGTATATTAACTTAGATAACCCTAAGGGATTTTTATACCTAGGTAAGATCTTATTAGAAACTCTAACTCTTAATATATATATATATTACTAAGTAAAACTAGGATACTAATACCTAGTACTTATAGGAGAAGAGTACTTATAATTAATATATTACTCTATTTAACTAGGAGGCTCTAAAAGAGGCTACTACTAACGCTACTTTTAGGACTACTCTTAAGTCTATTACTAGGATATAAATAATAAATAAATTATAACCCCTTTAGCCTCTAGCTACCCTAGTTATAATTAATAAGAATACTATAGGTATATAGGAATAATACTTAGAGTACTTTTATTTACTTATTATATAATAATCTAAGTAAACCTACGAGAGTTTAAATAAATTAGCTATCTAGTTATAGAGATTATTACTTATAATATTATTATACCTATATATATAGAACTTCTCGCTAAAGGGGATATAACCCTTTATAGCCTTATTATTAATCTTAAATATCGCTACGCTCCTAATAAAGCTAGTACCCTTATTACTATTTAAGAAGAGTATATCTAAGTTCTAGAAAAAGTAAATAGGAGTATTAATTCTAATACTTAGATTAAGGACTTTAGGGGTGTTTACCTCTATACTACCTAGCTTAAGCTTCTTAAGGTAAGAAATACCCTTATTTTAAAAACTTTTCTTTAAGTAGTATATTATTACTTTATACCTATTTAAGCTAATATAGAGATTATAGATATCCTCAAATAAGAGCGAGCGGGGACCCTAGTCTCTAATATAAGGTAATATATTAATATATTTAAGGACCTCTTATATAAGGATATACTCTACTCGAGGTTATAAGGATAAAGCGCTGGTCTCTTTATTAAGCTCGGAATTACGCCGCAGCCCCTTCGCAAAAAGACTATAACAAATTCACCTAGTTCGCAGGTATTAGAAAGGGCTAGAACCGAAGGGAACTAGAAAGATAACAAATAATATAGCTCTACTTATAAGCGGGTAAGAATATTAAGAGTAAGCTTAAAAGATATATAGAATAATTTATAAATCTAATTAAAAGAGATTATCTAAATTAGGCGTAGATTCGCTAAGAAATTACTAAAAGACGAGGTATAAGGTTATTAAGGTACTAATAATAATAATAATAATACTTCTATTCTCTTATCTACTACGCTCCTCTCTCTTATACTCTATTTTATAGTCTTCTTATAATAGGTCTATATACTAAGGGAGTTTTCTAAAGATTATATAGCTAAGTCTATCTTATCCTATTCTAATTATCCCCTTAAGACTCTTTATAATATTATAAAAGAGAGTTTTAAAAAATAAATAAAACTACTTTATAGAAATAGTAAATAAACTCTATTTATAGATCTAATTTATTAATAACGTCTTCTAAGTAAGTAATCTTATTATTAAGAGGGTCCCTTAGGTTTAACTATCTTTTATTATAAGTTATATCTTAATAATAGCCTTATTACTTCTTCCTCTTTATTATACTCCTTATCTTACTCTAATCCTTAGTATAGCTAAAACTACTTATCTTATTATATTAGGCGTGAGAAGTTATAATAGTATACTCCCTTAGGTATATTCCGCTTAATCTAGTTCTACTAGTTAACCCTCTACTAGATATAGTCTATATAGCTATAGTTATATTTATTTAAAGGACTAGGCTTCTTAGGATATAATAATATATCTATAAGTATAGTTCTTAGGTATTATTTAATAGTTATACTACGACTTAGTATTTATAAGACTTATAACTAAAGCTAATATCTAAGGTATTTAAGCTTATTATCTAGTATTTTAAATAAAATAGACCTAGATAATATTAATAATTTATAAATAGGTTAAGGAATATCTACTATAAGAGATAGTATAATATTATTATTATTTCTAAAGTTTATTACGTTATTATTTATAAGTAAAGGAGTAAGAGGGTATAAAGGGAAGAAAAGTATTTTCTTAAAGTCTTCTTAGCTTAATAGGGTATCCTATAGAGCTATATTACTATTAATAGTTAAGTTATAGAACTCTATAGTAATTATAGATATATATTAAGTAATAAAGGGGATTTTAAAGTTAGAGAATAATACGCTATTACTTAAGGTTATATTACTAAAACGTAGAGATAGTAAACCTTCTTAAATTAGAGCTCTAGCTTATTTAATATATTAGAGACTATATATAAATCTATCCCTCTATTAAATTAAATTAATTATATAAGTATTAATTAATAGGAGCTTTTAGAGTTATAGAGGGGCTCCTATCTTATAATACTATATATTAAGGTCCTATATAGCCTCGATAAAGCGCTAATTACTATTCTAGTCCTATATAGAGTTATAATAGAAATAGTAGCTAGTTAACTAGTCTATAAAAATCGCAGCCTAGTAATAATTATTATAGTTTAGTAGAAAGAAAGCCCTAGTAATATCCTAGAGATTCTTTACCTCTACTTTTTTAAGCTCTATAGAAGCCTTATTAATTTCTTTCCTAGGTTACTAGGCTAGCTTATAGATTAGGGTATAGATATTACGAGGGTAGCCCTTAATTATAAATATAAAAAGGGCTATAACCTCTAAATTATTTAATTCCTCTTTTCTTATTAGCTTCCTTTATATATTATAAAGGTCTAATAAATATTCTACCTAGGCTGAAGTTATAATAAATAACCCTCTTCTATACTAGGTTATTAAGTAATTTATAGATTCTTAGTTTTATTATATATATTATAGGACTACTAGTATAGGCTTATCTTTATTTAATATAAGGTTCCCTTTAGGTCTTATAATATTAAACCCTACTAAGGTATTAGTAAGGCTAAATATAATATCTCTCGGGGTAATAGGGGCTAAGTAGAGCGATATAAATAGTTTTATAAACCTAGGGTAGTTAAGATACTTTATAAAGTTAGTAGGTTATTATAAGTTATAATCCCTCTTTTACTTCTTATAGTTATTCCTTCTTTTTATATTCTAGATATTTAGTTCCTTTAATAATCCTTCCTCTCTATCTAACTCTTCTAGATTAATAGGAACTATTAAACTAGTTTATAAATTAGTATCTATAAGAATACCGAAGGTATATCTTAAAGATTCTATAATAATCCTATAAGGTTTATATAAACCTTAATAAATAACTATAGTATATATAGTTATATACCCATATAATATCTCTTTAATAATACTTTAA
>JAVHLU010001111.1:0-37573 GCA_036785755.1 Colletotrichum ledebouriae
ATAGGTTTCCCTATTATAATTATATCTAATAGGGGCCCTTAGTTTACTTCCGACTTCTAGAACGAGCTCTATAAGATATATAGTATAACTATATAGTTAAGTATAGTAGGTTATATTAAAACTAATAAGTAAATAGAAATTCTTAACTAGTACCTAACTTAATGCTTATACCTATAGTTAAACTAATTCTAGGATAACTAGAGCGAAATACTCCCTATTATAAACTTCGCCTAAGTAGTATTACTAAATAAAACTATAGGGCTTATACTATTTAAAATTAAGTAAGGATACCTACTATAGATAAGTTTTAACTAGGACTAATATATATAGAAGCTTTTAATAACTAAGGAAAAGATTAACTAAGGCGACGCCTAGTAGTTAGTATAAATCCTCTATAGTATTTAGGATATTATAAAAGGGAATATAGCTATAGCCTAGTAACGTTATGCTTATGCTATAAATCGCTACTACTAACCTAATAACTTAGCTATAAGTAACTCTATTTATATATTAATAGAGGGATAGCGCTAAGAAAACTCTTTAAAGCTATTAATACTATAGGATAGCTTATAGCTAATTAAGGCTATAAGACCTAGGGGGATATAAATACTAGACCTACTAAAGGAATATAACTACTACCCTATATTCTACCTAAGTAAGCTCTAGAAGGCTACTAGTAATCCTCTTCTAGGCTAGTTTAAAGCCTTATTACCCCCTATTAAGTTTAATTATAGGCTAGAATATAAGGTTATATATATAACTACTAGCTAGTTATACTAAAGATAGTTATAATATCGCGCTAACTAGAAGGGTTATAACTACGATCCTATTTAGTATAACGCTAAGAGTTTTAAGCACGCCCCTATAGCGCTATAGAACTTCTATATTACTAACCTAATAGTAGTAGGACTACTAAAATACCTTTTAGCTTAGCCTTTAGCTACTATATGAGATAAAGACCCTATTACTATAGATAATAATAACGCCTTAGCGTAAGTATAGATAAGGAGGATATTACTAGAGGAATACTTATATAGTAATAGATTAGTTACTATAGATAGTAACGCTAGTAAAAGGGGGGGTAATATTATAGCGCTAGGTTAGACCTCCCTGAATTTCAGGTTACGTGACTAGCGGTTACGTGACTTGCGGGTTATATAATTACTAAGTAACTCTTTAGCCTTCCGGGGCTGCGCTAGCCTATAGTTAGACTTTCCCCTTCTTTAACGTAGAATCCACTTAATATAGCGCAATTGAAGTATGTTAACCTTTATCTATTCGCTATTCGTGACATTAGAGTAGACTATAATATTATCTATATAAGTAATATAATAAGTATCTAGTAACTTAGCGGGTGCTTAGTAAATATACGCCTAGAACGTTACTAGGGCGTTTATAAGTCTAAATAATATAATAATATATTTAAAGTACTTATAATAAGTCCTAAAAGCTATCTTCTAGTAGTCTTATAGCTTAATATAGATATAATAATATATATCTTAAAAGTTAATTTTTAAGATCTATTTCGCTCCCTAAAGCCTATTTAATAGCTTATTAATAAGGGGGAGTAGATATTAGTTCTTTAGTATTACCTTATTAAGGCTTTAATAGTCTATATAAAGGTATAAGGATCTATCCTTCTTAAGTATAAAGAGAATAGGGGCGCCTACCTCGCTTATTAAGGGTTAAATCTATCCTATTACTTAGTTATTATTAATATATTAGTAGAGCTCCTCTAGCTAGTACTTATTTAGTAAGTAGATAGGCTTATATAGAGGTTTCTTCCCTTTAACTAAGTTAATAATATATTCTCTACCCTCTAGAGCTAGGTATTCCTTTACTAACTACTTATTAAATATTACTTATTTACTAAGTAGCTCTAGTAGTAATTCTATTTTACCCTCTAAGGTATCCTCCTTACCTAGGGCCTCTATTAGTAGCTTATAGGGGGTAATATTTCCTAATATATATATAATATAAACCCTCTAGCTATTCTTAATAACCTCTTATATAAATACTAATAGCTTAGTAATACTAAGGTGCTTATATCCCTAGGTATTTATCTAGGTATTAATTATAATACCCTCTCTTCTTATAGAGTATTAAAATAGGAGGAGGTCCCCTGCTCTTTTAAGGCGGGGAGCCCTAGCAAAGAGTTACTATATCTTCCTTAGTTATCCGCTTAAGTTAATAAAGAAGAAGGTTAATTAATATATATTCTAGCTTATTATAGAGGACCTATTAAACCCCTTTAATATAGGGGTACGCGCTACTATAGGTTATAGTTATAAGGACTTTACTACTTAACTACTAATAATATTAACTTAGGAATAGGAATCTATATCTACTATTACTTCTTATTTAGTAATATTCTAAAGAATAATTACTTATCCCTTTATAATATCTCCCCTTAGGAGGGTATCTAGTTTTAATATAAGTATAGGGGTTACTAGTATAATCCCCCGGCTTATTCGTTTTCTAATAAGTTAAGTTCCTTAACCTCCCTTATAAATTAGATTATATTAACCCTTACTTTCTTAGTAAATAGTTATTATCTTATTAGCGTTTTATTTATATTTTATTATTTATCTAGGTAATCTACCCTCCTATACTCTTTCTTCTTATAGCTAAAGTATACTAAGGGGGTAGATATTATAAGTTATATATTAGGGCTAAATATAGGCTAGCCCCTATTAGATCCCTATAATATACTACTAACTAGTTAGTAAGGTATTAGGCTCTAGGAACCTTGCGTAGTTCTATAGCTAATATTCTACTAGCCCCCCCTTTAGCTTACCCTCGCTATAGGGGGGACCCTTAGTATATACTCTTTACCTATATATTACTTCTTACTTTCGCTCTATAGGGTCTTATTACCCTATTAGTAATATATCTCCTATAAGTATTCTATTTTTATAGCTATATCCCTTAGTCTCTATATTTTAACTTTTTAATATTTAAGCTCCTTATATAGAAAGGGGGCTAGTTAGAAGTATAATATATAAGCCTTAGCCTTACTATCTTCTATACTAACTATACCTAAGTTCTAATATATTACTAATTATTTAGTAAAGAACTATATTAGTAATTATATCTCTTTCTACCTTATTATATCTAGCTTTTTATAGTACCTCTACTCTTAAAGCTCTAAGTTAATATATTATTAGCGAATAAATACTATAAGGTTAGCCTAAGCTAGGTCTCCTTCTAGCCTAGCCCTATAGTATTACTACTAGGTCTATAGGGATATACTTATCTTTATAAGTACTTATTAGATCTATTACTCTAGTATACTACTAGCGCGTAGTTAGTATCTATTTTTAACTACCTAGATCTAGTTACTAACTTAGTTTATAATAAAGTCCTTACTTATAGTATAGTAATTATATTTAGGGGGTTTTTTATATTCTCTCTATAAGTACCTTATTACTAGGTAATTAGTAAGTTCCTATAGTAGGGTAGTAGTTTATTCCTTATACTACTACTATTATAGATATATCTACTCTATAAGGCTCTCCTACTATCTCTATAGTAGTCCTATTACTTAAGTAAGGATACCTAAGATACTAGCTTCTTAGGGGGTCTTAAGTAGGATACCCTATTAGCTACTACTTATTATTTATTCGCTAAGTAAGGGTAAGTCTACCTACTCTAGTATTATCTAGGACTAGGCCTACCCCCTTAGGGTTATCTCTCTTACTATATTATTACTAGGGTTATCTATCCCCTTATTATAGTATCTACGCTATATTCCTTATATCTTAGGGCTTAGTAAGTAACCTATATTATATTAGCTAAGACCCTATTAGTTATATTCTATATACCTAGCCTAGAGTTTATTATAATTAAACTCTATTACTAATTTATTAGTATATAGTTATTAGTTTATTTTAGATATTCTAACTAGCGCTAGTTTCTTAAATTAAAGTAGAAGTAATAGAGTTATAAGAGTATAGCTATAAGCCTAAATTAGGAAGGGCTAGAATACTAAAACGTAGGTATATATAGTTATATCAAACTATTACTTAACCTTCTAAGTCTCTAGCTTATAGAGTTTTCTTAAGGGTATATATATTTACTACTAATTCGCTAATGTTTTACTAATAGCGTTAGCTCTATACCCTATACCTGCTATTATTCCTTATACTTAAATTACTAAGAAACAAAATAATTTCTATTTTTTAATTAGAGTAATATAAATAAAGTTATTAAATTAATAATTTTTTAATACTTAGAGTGATTTATTATAAGAAAGGTATTAAGAAGATATAGGTATTAAGATATCTTAATAGCTTAATCTAAATTATTTTAAAATACTTATAATTTAATTATTATATTTAAGTATTTTAAAGATTTATTTTATAACTTTAGATTAGTTATAGAGGTTTATAATATCTTATAGGTTATTCTAAGTCTTCTAGTTTAAGGTTTTAATTAAAGTTATTAAGGTAGTTAGTAACTATTACTAAGTTTTTATTTATTATTTAGTATAGAAAAGACCCCGTTTTGTTTAGATATAATGGTTACTAAGAGGCTATGCCTTACCACAGCGACCTTTTCCCCTGCCAATGGCTCCCCATTAGGAGCAGCAGCATTAATTAAGTTTACGTATAGTGTAATAATACAGTTCGAGGGACGATTGCGCCCGGTGGGGGGGCATTGATTGTTGGGGCCTCGTCCAATGTCGTCCCGCCTTGGCCGTGCATGGAGATTGTCGTGCCACTCTTAAGTCGAGCGCCCAAGTTCGCAGTTCAGCCCTTCCCGCCGTTGCACAACAGAGCCCCGTTTCCTTTCCAAATCTGTAGCCCTTCGTCTGCCTTGTCTTACCAAAAAGAGAAAGAATCCGTGAACGCCTGGAGCATCTGTCATGCACCCTGTCTTGTCTCAAACCATAAGCCCAAGAACCCAGATGCTGGTCGCTATGCAAAAAAACCAACGAAGCACTCTTGTCGCAAACTTGGAGTGCCTGACGTCCGCCCCGCCATTCGTTTTCGTCCCCGACGGCGTCGGCGCCGGCGGTGCTGCTGTGGTCGTCGGCGCGCTGATTGTGGTGATGACTGTTGGCCCGAACGGATAAGGGAAGCTGAGCGTCGATACGGCGACACCAGATGGACCGTTCGTGATGGTCTCGCTACCGATGACAGTTGTGGTGGTCTTTCTCCCCGGGCCCACGATGAACGTCGTGCCTCCCATGACCACCAATGAAGCTCCTATTTGGGTGATTGTTGCTCCTCCCAGGATCTCATAAGTCGTGTCAGACGCCTTCGCGCTCGGCCCACCTAAAGTCATATGATGCACCATGACCCCTGACGCGTCGATCAAGAAAGTATCATCGTCAACGGTCTCTGTGATGGTGGATGCAAGCAAACCGTAAATGAATGTTGTCGAGTGATGATGACTACGACGGTCGGGCCAATGGCAGTCATCATTTCGCCGCCCGCAACCACGATTTCTGTTTGTTCTGGCGTCGATCGGACGATCGAAACGGTTTGTTTCGGGAAGGTGATACTTGAAGACTGAATCGTGATGGTCTGGCCTTGGACGATAGCCGTCGCGGGCGAGGTCTGCAACGCGAATGTCGTTCCACCCACCACAGTAGCGTTTTGCGTGCCTTGCGGAGCAATCACGACAGGAATCCCTCCCACAATGGTACTTGAAGGCACCACGGTGCTTCGGCCAACATTGCCTGGCCGGTCGACGATCGTGCCCCCACCAACTACTTCGCTCGGGTTGATAGTAAACTGAGCACCGCCTACAGTCACCTGCGTCGTTTCGGCTGGGTTCTTCACAGTAAAGGTCTGTTCATTGAATCACTTGAGTGGGCGCAACAGTGACCGTGTAAGTGCCCTTCGGAGGTTCTTTCGCACTTTCACGTGGAGGCGCAGGTGAGTCTGCCGGCTTCGGGTCGCTCGAAGGCGACTGGGGCTTGTCTTGGGGTGGGTTGGGCGGCTTTGGTCGTTGGGAGTTTCGGTGGGCTTCCAGTCTGCGGGTTTCACAGCACTAGCGGTATGCTTATCCTGCGGGGCTTACGTCTCAGGATCGTTGCCGTAACGTGGTGTGCCGATGGGCGAATAAACGACTGATAGATTCTTGGCAGTTGTCACGAAAGTGAAGGTCGCGAAGGTCGTGACGGGGTTGGCTCTGGGCCCAGTCATCGTGAATCCTACCGATGGCAAAGCTGCCAGCGTACTGGTGCAACCAGACGCATCGCTTGAGTAGGGAAACGATGAACTTGATTCTGTTCCTCCCGCACCTGTGCCTGCAGGACTGCAGGTCACCGGAGTGGTGAATTCGGAATAAGGTGGTGTGTAATCAGTGAGATCTCCATAGAAAGTCGTCGTTGATGTGTAGACGACGGAGATCGTGGTCGATATTTCTCCTTCACTGGTTGATACACACGTCTCTTTCGATTGGAAACCCGCGGAAACTGTGAACGTCACCAATTGGACGCCCTCAACCGTGTTAGCGGTCTCGGTTGTAACCGCGGTGCTGGAGCTGTTGCTTGGCCATGCGGACGTTGCGACGTTGCCGATGGGAATAAAAGATGCCCTGGCGCTCGATATCAGAGTCGTTATCGAGCCGGAGACTGGTCTCTGACTTGACTTTGGAGTCGACGTGTTAAGTACGAATGCTGTTGCTGTGGCGTAGGGTGAGGTGTTTGAAGATGCAAACGGGGCTGTGTCCGAAAGGTTTCTAGTTAACGCGGAGTTTGACAGATGTGACGCGCTGACGACTCCTGTTTACCGAGTCGTCCCATTGGCTGACTTTGCTCTGACCGAACTGCTTGGGATGTGCGAACCGATTTCGTCTGGTGTCGTCAAGGTTGCGGTGCCTATTCCTAACCCCAGCTCTTCTGTGGTCAGGAAGGTCTACCCTCGGAACCGAGACTCTAGGGAATCTGCGGTGGTGGGTTTCTGGCTGGCCGTGGCCGTGCCTGGTGGAGTGCTGGTTGCCACCCAGCTGGTCAATGGTGCTTCACTTTGAATGACGGGATAGGCGTCTCGCGACGGAGAGCTTACGAAGCTGGCAGAAGTCGTGCTGTTGGATCCTGTCTCTTGTCTTGGCAAATGTGGAGCCCGTTCTGCCATGAATGAAGTCGTCAGTTCGAAAAGATCTTGGCGATTCGATTTCAATCCTCGAGCTTGTCACACACCTGATTTGGCCGCAGGAACTGAAGTCAAGACCGCTGCCAGTGACAAGAGCGCGATGTTGGCGAGTACTACTTGACCTCGACCGGGTGCTCCAGAGGTGTGATGCCTTTGCCTCGCACGTATCCGTGTCCGCAATGACTACTCAGACGCGAAGGAGATTCCGACGTCGCGCCCACACTCAAAACGCGACCCTGATGCGATTAACAATCCCTCCAAACTCAGACAAATCAGTCTCGATCGATGAGCGATGCGAACGGAGGGTTTAGGGTAGCGGGGGAAAGCGCAAGAGACAGCCAAACCGGACGCCGACCGCACTCAAGGCGCGAAGGGCTTCAGTCGCTGGTTCGGGGTGGACGCACCGGCAGAAGAGAGGAAAGGGAAGGAATCAATTGCCTCAGGTTCTCTAGCGTAAGGTCAGGTACTGTCTGTGGTCAATGGTCCATGACCTTCAAGGTGCCCTGTGTGCTAGTAACACACATTACCTCTAGCTTCGTATAGTTAGGGTCCAAAAGTCCTGCCCCACGCAAAATCTAAGCTACTACTATAAAAGTAACCGACATCTCCCGTGATCTATTTCTCTACTAAAATAGGCCTAAAAAAGATAAAATAATATATAAAAAATTTCCTATTCATAGATCTTTACTATTATATATACTAGCCTCGCGCTTAACGTAGCGTAATTAGCTATTTATATAGGGATTTAATGGCGTTTTTATATGCGGGGTCTGGTGCCGACATGGTTGAGGGATAAGGAAGAGGGAGAGGCATAAGGCCCTGCTCGCAGTAGTAGAGCTTCTTATACTTCTAGCTATAAGAACCTCTTAGGAAAGACCTCTTTAGTTAAGGAGTTACCTCTTATATAATAGTATTTACCTTTAGTACCTTACTAGAAGGTTAACCTTTTAGGTTAAGAAGTTATCTTATATAGTAGCTTTTATAGTATCTTATTAGAAGGTTTAGTAAGGGTATTACTATAAGAGCCTTAGTAGCCCGTTTAGCTCTAATATAATTAGCCCTAGTATAGCGCGCATCGGACTTTATAATATTTAGAGGGTTTGCTTGCGAGTAGTAGGAATATATAGGGTTCTTATATTATTTTCCTTAACTAGTAGAGGGTATAGGTTAAAATACCTATATAGTATTTCCCGAATTATACCTATAAACTAGGTGAATTTGTTATAGTCTTTTTGCGAAGGGGCTGCGGCGTAATTCCAAACTCAATAGGGATTTAATATATTATTAGATTTTATTATTATCTAAAGCCTCCTATACTATAACTCTTATCTCTTTAAATCTCGCGATATCCGCTTTATTATTCTTTAGGGTATAGGCCTTAGGGAATATTTTATTAATCTTATTCTTTAGTAAAGCTTATATATTTTTAATAAGGTTAAGATCGGGTAAATATATAAGCTAATTAATTACTTATATCCTATATTCCTCTAACTAGCTTTTTATTAACTTAGATATATAAATATACGCGTTATTCTATTAAAATAACTACCCTAGGATATATTTATTTAAAAGACCCTCCTCGAGAGCTTTTATATAGGGTCTTAATATATAGCTATTATAGCGCGCCTCAGGGTCCCTCTCTATAATAATAAGGGGCCCCTTACTAGATATTAATATAGTTATAAATACTATAATAGATATTATAAGCTTCCTATAGGATTTAATATTTATATAGCTTAGCTATAATCTCTAGGTATAACTAGATATATAGCCCTAGGTTTATAGGTTAGAGGGCTTATTTTATATAGAGGCTTTAATATTAAAAATACCTTTTATAAGGATATTAACTTAGTATTACTAGTACTACTTAAATTTATATTATTCTCTTATATCCTTCTCCTTTAGTATAATCTTTTTAAGAGTATACTACTTATAAATCCCCTCTTATTATAGAACGCGATTAATTATAATATATAGTACCTGTAATATATCTTTAAGGACCTCTATATATAGGGCTCTAGCTCTAATCTAAGGGCTCTAGTAGATAATTATATATATATATTATTTATTTTAAGGGCTTAGCTTTTTAAGCTAGCTAGTATAAGGTAGGCTTTTAAAAGTATAGTAGTTCTAGAGTTATTTAGAGGTATAAGTAACTATATAGTAGTTAATACTAAACGCGTTAGTGGTATCTTTTATTAGTATACTAGCTAATTATAGTAAGGCTATTACTAACTAGGCCTCTAGGGTAAGGGGTTTATTTATATTGTTATTAATTACTACTTAATTCAGTGCTAAAAGCTCGTAATTTAGGGTCTATATAGAAAAGTTATAAAGGGTTAAAGTTTAGGTAGGAAGGGGCTAGCGCGTGGGATCGCGTAATAACGCGTTGCGTGGGGCAGGACTTTTGGACCCTAACTGTACTAGGCAGGCAACGGCGGGTTTGCCTATCAAGGATATGGAACCGACGAGACGTAGCGGCCCCGAAGCTATGGCGGCTGTTGTTGGGAAGTCGCTGCAGGTTCCTCAATTCTAGAGTTGCAGTAAAGGATGCGCTTTTTCAGGTCTGGTCTTCAATGTCGGCTAATAACAACTGGAAGCATTCCAGGCTGCCTTATTCTGCAATGCAGAATGAGACGACGGACGAGGCATAGAAATCCTGAGAAGGCAAGCACTGATAATGGATTACAGCCATTGGCTGTGTTTCGTACAGCGCAGAGACTGACTGCATTCGTATCCTGCTTGCATCGAGCGTCTCTCTTCTCTGGTGCTTGTCCCCAGCGACGAGCAGCGCGAAGAGGACTCACCCGGTCATGTCGGCCTGGAATAGGTGATTGTTTGCCTTTCAAATGGGAAGGCGCTGATGAGACCCCGTGATCGCCCACTGCGATACCCAATCAAAAACCATGATAGGCGAGTGACATGCAGACGAGACGGGCTAATTATCTCTCCCGCTCTGGTCAGGAGCGGAACTTTCGAGTCCATCCTAGTGATTGTACATCTCTGCCCTCCTCGTTGCACTTTTTAGTGGCGAAACTCTTGCCGGGTTGCGCTTGATACTTGTATTAGCATCAAGCCCAGCTGGGCTGATGAGGGGCTGATGGGGTGTGTCAAGTAGACAAGGCTGGGTCTGGGTCAATGAGCGAGTAAAGTTTGTTTCGTCGCCTGTGCTTCTGTTATTGACTGGTTGAAAATTACTCCTGGATTACACGTCGCTTTGGAACTACTCCTACCTAGGGTCCGAAGAAACCGATGAGGGAGTCCATGGCCTCGACACTCGACACGTTGTGGGGTTCCAGAGCGCATTCCGGTTCCGGCACGCTTTCGGCTGCCAATAAAAAGTAGTATTCTCGTGTCTTGAGGCTTTCGAGTCCATGGTCGTGGCATTGACGGACGTGACAGCTACTGGGGTGTTTCTGAGTCGAGGCGACAGATGCCACCCAAGTCTGAGGATGATGAAGTCAGCTGAAGTCCAGCTGGCAGGCACATGAAGTAAAAGGCAAAAGGGCGTCAACGGAATATGGAACCAGAGAAACCACAAGACCCAGAATAGAGGCTATCCTTGAGAGCAGGCATCAGGCATAATAAAAGTGGTCGTGTTAAGAAGTAAGGATCACATCTAAGTTATGTGTGGAGCGGGTGGCTGGCGGTGTACTGCGTAAAACGCAGTGGAAGAGAATGCCACGGTCATGGTCCACTGTGGCATTGGGGTCGCTGCGGAACGGACGGTTGCGTTATCGTCCTCGTCATCGTTACTCCTTGCGGTCGGGGCCGGATCGCCGACGGGGACGAGATTTAAAGTCGCATCGGCTTGACGTGCGGAGCTGAGCCTGAGCCTGAGCCTGAGAGGCTGAGCCAAGCTGCTCACTGGTATACAACGACGACTACGGCCATTGTTGAGGTAGACTACCCTTTTTGGAAGGTGATGGGATGCGATGGGACGGATTCGACGTCGACGTCGACTGACAGAACCTTGACTAACAAGGAGGCTTTCGGCCTGAACCTACAACGTCTTGCGTCTTGCCCTCATTGCAGGAACCAGCCTTCAGCAAAATACCACGAACTGCTGCTGTCCTGTCGTCGTCGTCGTCGTCGTCGTCGTCGTCGTCGTCAACGCGGTAGCTGCTCAATCGCACTAATCTGACGCCATCTACGCCCGACTGGCCGTATCGGCACTGACTGAGATGTCAACATTGTCTGCCAACCAAGGTACTCATACTCAGGACACTACGACGGGCCTAGATATTCCGCCGCTAACGTCGTCGTTATTGTGGTTGGGGTCGTCGTGCGATGTGCATGTTATGTGGTCGGCTGTCCCCTCTCTCCCTTCTCTCTCTTCTCTCTCTCTGCTCTAACTTCGGTTACATCTCAAGGGGCAACATCAACAATAACGAGAAAGAGAAAGGAGGCCCAGACACTCGAACGTCCAAGCGCCATCAGCACCAGGCTTAGCGGAAGTTTTGGCTTTTCAACTTGCTTGCGGCCATTCTCTGGCAACAGCCGTACTCTTTGTACTACGACACGCAGTAAATGCATTGGTAACCTAACCTGTGCGACTCACCAGTTGAGAGCATCCCGCTACAGAAAGGGCCGAAACTCAAAGAAGCACTTCCGCATGTTGCCCAGCAGCTTTTCCTTCGCAAACACAAATATACCGTACAGGGAAATACAATAAAGTTTGCGCGCCAAGTGCCCACCCAGCCAGCTCTCTCACGCAAGCTTTCCGCGCTTGTTGCATCGCCTGCTGCGTCTAATTTCCAATGCTAATGGAGCCTCATCTCGCCGTCTTCCATGATCCCGCCCTGCTCGGCAGTGATCGAATTCGTGTTACGGATACGCCACGCTCAAACAGCATCTCGACATCCGTCGCGGCCGCCACGGCAGCCACACACCATTCCCGTCCGGTCCCGTCCTCGAGGTCCGAGGTGTCTCGGTCTCTCTTGCGGGGGACTGCTGCTGCGTCCTGAAGTACTTACTGTGTAAGGTATGCTTAGCCTTAAGAGAGGCTTGTCATGGTTTGCCGCACTTGTCCTGATGCAGGCAAAAGCACTGTGTGCCGATAAGACGGCAGGGATACCTGCTTTGTACCCAGGCCCCCAGCTTTCCCAAGGACGACGGGACCACCAGACCGGTGCTGGACGGAGCCCTGGTCCTTGTCTCAAAACCCCACCCCCCGGGGCCCGACGTGACATTGAGCCACCCGGCTTTCCCTTGCTTGTGCGGTACAGCCTAGAAGCATGTCCAGCGTGCCCTGGGCTCTGGTCCTTGCTTGAAATGGCCATGGACGCTACCTGGGCAGAAGTTGGAATTTCCTGCTGATCACACAATTGCCCGTCATCCCCTCCCACTCCTCTGCTCCGTCTTCTGGTTTCTTTCCCACGGCACACCACTTTTACTGACGTGACGAAATATCTCTCGGCCTGGCTTCGCGAGCAAGTCATGACTGTGGCCCAAGGAGAAATCTTTGCGCGGACGACTTGGCAGTAATCAGCTCTAGTCAGTCAGTTGGTGGACACACGTTTTTTCTCCCAGCGATCCGCTCCCGCGTCAAAACCCTCATGCCGATCACAACGACCATTCGGTGACTGCGCGCACCTCGAAAAGAACCAGCGCCCGGCTGCCACCTCAATCCGACGGCATGCTGTCAATTGTTCTCGTCGCAACGCTGCTGACTGGCATCGGTCGCGCTCAAGATCCCACCGCCGTGGCTCTCACTCCCTCGTCCGACTGGTATGTCTGGCATCAACAATTTGCTGGTAGGCTGGCTACTCGGCTCTGACCCATCTTTTAGGTACGGCGTCGACGGTAACTGGTCGACAGTCAAGTTCCAAGTCGGCACACCTCAGCAGTCAGTCAATGTTCTCGTGAGCACGTCTTTGTCTGAGTTTTGGGTTGTTGGTGCCGGCGGCTGCCTTGCAAGTGAGTCGTTGCAGTTCATTAGCTGGCTGGACCAACTAACACGCCAACGAAGAGGAACCTCTTTGCAACAATGCCCGAGGCAACGTCTTCACCGTCGCCGACTCAAAATCTTGGGATTCATTGGGGGAATGGCAACTCGGCCTCGACTACCTCGGCTATGGCGGCAACGGTGATTATGGTCTGGATACACTTTCAACGACCACTTTGGCGGGGGATGCTATTACTATGAAGAACATCATCACGGCTTCGATTAATAGCACCGACTACTACCTCGGCTTTCTTGGTCTCGGTATCACCAAAGGCAGCTTCGGCAATGAAATTGCTGAGTCGCCCCTCACACAGGCCGTCAAGACTTATGGCTGGATTCCCAGTTACAGCTATGGCTACACCGCCGGGGCCTACTACAGTAGGTCAACCATCCCTGCCCATCGTTCCTTGTCCTAACGTGGCACAGAGGGCAGTTCCGGCACGCTGTGTTCAGTAACACTCGGAGGCTACGACTCTAGCCGATTCGTGGCTCACAACACCGAGTTTTCGCTGGATCCGAGCGACGGACTGCCTCATGCCCTAGTTCGAGGCATTCAGGTTACTGCGGACGACGACAAGCCAGTTCCAGGTGGTTGGGATTCTCGAACCCGAATTTTGTCCAACATGTCGAGCTCATTTTCAGCAATGATCGACAGCTCAACCCCCTATCTTTGGCTACCAGACGCCGTCTGCGACGAATTCGCCAAGGCTTTCAACCTGACTTATAACAGTACTTTCAATCTCTACACTGTGACTAACGATCAGTATGCTGCCCTTAAAGCTGGATCGTCATCCTACTCCTTCACATTCTCTTTCACCAGTCACGACAACACGGACGATTTTGGACATCCACTTCAGGTTCCCGGCCTTGTCAACATCTCAATATCAGCCGCGGCGTTCGCTCAAGTGCTGCGTTATCCCTTCAGGGACGGAACAATCAAGTACGGCGACCCGGCGGTGCCATATTTCCCCCTCCGCCGAGCTTCCAACTTCACCGACACCCTCATCATTGGAAGGTCCTTCCTCCAAGAGGCATACCTGATCACGAGATACGACAGCGGAGTTTTCTCCCTCCACCAGGCACTATTCCCGGACGACTCGCAAACTCATTTGAACGTGTCGGAAATCAAGCAACCCGATAACAGCCCTTACCCGCCGCCGCCACCTTCGTCGCGAAGTATCCATGGTCTCTCGACAGCTCAGATGGGTGGTATTGTGGCTGGTGTGGTCGCAGCTTGTCTGGTTCTGCTTGTTGTCTGGTACTGCCTCCGCCGAAGGAAGAGAGCGGCACGTGCAGCAGCTGCGGCCCGGGCTATGGAGGAGGGCAAGGACACATCTTCGACCATCATGCCAGAGTTACCCAAAAGCCCCATGGCCAAATTGTTCTCCAAAATGCTGGGAAGGAAGAAGGCCAGGACGCGCCATCCCCTTGAGGTCATGGGCAGCACATCTCAGCCCATCGAAGTGGCTGCTGAGACCATCCATGCAGTCTACGAATTGCCTGCGTCGAGCGCCCCTATCGAACTGAATGGCGATGACGGCAGGTCACTTCATGAGCACGCAATTTTCGATGCAGAAAGCGGATGCAACCTGGACTCATACGAAGCAGCAAGAAGGCAGGTCGAGATCCAGCTTCAGGGTCCTGTGCCAGTATACTCCCCTCCGGAGAATCCCGCAGACTTTCCACCTCCAGAAAAGTCTGTGCTAGATCTGGAACCAGTTGCAGCATGCGTAACGGCCGAAGTCAACTCATCAGCATCTGCATCTGCATCTGCATCTGCATCTGCATCTGCATCTGCATCTGCATCGGTATCTCCGTCCCCTACCTCTCCAACGTCACCTACGTCACCCGCTTTCTGCGATAACTCGTTGTCCAACCAAGAGTCCCTGCCATCTCCGATGAGCAGTTCGCAGGGCAACTGGACGAACCGCTTGTCGGATCTTCCGTCGCCTTTGACCGACGGACACACCTACTCACCACCGTCCTTCACGGTCAGTAACTACGGGCACACCATAGCCCGTCCCGTATCCATAGATAGCGAGATCTTTTCCATGAGCCGATCGAACTCGTGTAACACGGCGCCCCCGTCTGCTCCGCTGCCGGTCATCCCCGTCTCGCCCGGGCACGTGTACCCGCGAACACCCGTGGATCCATCTAGCGTGGTCTGCGTCGGCCCTCTGCCGGGCAACGTCTCTCTCCCAGAGCCCCAGCCAACCGCCCCGCTGTTCCCACAAGGACGCACCATGCTCCAGGTTCCCGACCTCCTGACCGATCGCCGCCTCTCGACCGATACCCTGGGAAGCAATTTCACCGAGTTCGAAGAGCAGCTGATGGCACAGCAAGAGCTGACGAGACAAGCGAGTCTGTCCGAGACTCAGCAGAGGAGCCGGAGCGCCGAACCCGGCCTGTCGTGGAGTCAAGGACGACTGGACGGCACGGAATGGATCCACGTTCCTCAGCCAGCCGAGCGGCGTTTCAGCTGGGAGGAATAATGGCGAAGGCGCCACCACCCGCCTGAATCTTTACATGCATTTTCGAAGCAAAATTTATATAATACTAGCCGTGCTCTCACTGTCCGGCGTATCATCTTCTCTTTCCTTTTCCCACTTTTATTTTGTCAAACACTATATACGGATTGCCGCGGTAGGTCGTCATTTGAAAGATACCACAGTCCGGTTTTGCGTCACACTGGGTCGCTGGACAAACGGCGTTTAATTGGTTTTACCACCAAAGGGGTTCAAGACTCTTTAGAGATGTATAAAGGATTCATGGATGGATATATGCCTGAGAGGACCGACGGAAAAAAAGGAACCGCAAGGCATCGAGGTTGCCAAGGCGCGAGCGATGATGACGAAATCAGTATTGGGTCAAGCATAGGGGTTGGTCTTTTACGTGTACATGTATCACGAGATATCCCAGGATCGGGCAAAGGCCTTCCAGGTCGAAGAGAAGATGTTAAAAAAGACAGAGAAACAACTTGCCTCCAAGCAGCAACTGGACTACGCCCGGCAGCTCGTCCCCATTGAATCAAGCTTGCGCCATCGCAACTCGGGCATGCGTCGTTTTTCCTGCTGCGCCGCCTGGAATGTAGATGAAATCCATCCCGTCCCACGCAATGTCACCTCGAATCAACTCAGGGCGGATGAAGGCAGACAAGACTGGAAGCACGAGAAACGCCCGCGGTCAAATCGAAATCGGAAATAAGTAGGAAGAAGTTCTACCTCAGGTCGACTTCGACAATTAACTAGTCCAGAGGATCCGATGTTACTACTTGTACTTACCCCTAATAGACGAATCAGCGAGAAACCTTTTGTTTTCTTCTCGCTTTTTTGATTATCCCAAGGGCGTGTTGTGTTCAAGACTAAGGCAAAAGTCAGACAGACAAATAAATATATCTTAAAAATAAAGAATTTTATACCAAATTGAGTTCTATTTTGACTTAGGAAACTATGAAACCCACATTTTATTTTGTTTTTGCCATTGGCATGTCCTGGATTCTACCTATTGTCGTACTAAGGACCGGCTGACGATTCTAGCCTTATCTACAGTATGTGTCCCTCTTTACCAAATCTCCTCCCACCAAGTCAACTTGGCAAAAGAAGCCTCGACCGCCGCTTCGTCGGGGTACGAATCCTTATCCTCGGCCATACAGCTCTTCACAGTCTCCTTGACCGACCGCGACATCTTCAGACTGCCGCCGCAAACGACGAAAATGGCTTTGGAGGCGACCATGGCCCTGATCTCTGCGGCGTGCTTGCGGATTACGTCTTGGACATACTCGCGAGGTGTGTCCTTGTCCCTCGAAAAGGCCGAATGCACCTCGACCTTCCTCGTCCGAGGCTGCGGAGGAGAACTGATGCTCTTGATTCTGAGATCTTCCCACACGTCTTTGAAGTGAAAGTCGGCGTGTCGGCTGCGGTTGCCGAAGAAGATGCTCGTCTCGCCAACGTCATCGTGCGAGAGCCGCTCTTCGACGTAGAGACGGAGCGGGGCCACGCCTGTTCCGGTGGCTACTGCCACGAGCGGCCTGCGGGCGTGCGTGGAACCATGGAGGGATGCGGAGCTGTGGTTGAGGGTTATGCGGATGGGTGTGCCTGTCGGTAGAGACTCGAAGTACCGCGAGCAGAGACCCTGGCGGGTTTTACGAAGGATAGTCTTGTATTTGACCAGGGCGACTAATAATTCCACCGTCGTTGAGTCGTGAGTTGTCACCCTCGCGATGCTGAAGTCTCGGCCGCGCATGATGGGGAACATGTCCAGGACCCTGCTGAGAGGTATCCTCACCGAGGTGAATTCCTCGAGGACCTCGAGGATGGTGCGGCGCGGGCGTGTGGTGTAGTCGTAAAATTCATCCGTGTATTCTCTCATTGTAAACTCCAACAGGCGCTCCTTGTGGTTTTCGTCAGTCGTAAAGTGGGACATTTCTTTGAGAAAACTACGCCGGGGGATGCAGGTTATATCAAGGTTGTGAGTGAGCAGGTCGCGTAGGGTGATTGAGCTGTTTGCGTCGACGAAGAGGCCACGAGGAAGTTCAGCGGGGAGGACGAGGGGGCGGTCGGCGACGGATGACCAATGCATCAAATCGATCAGTTTCTGGACGTCCTGGGGAAAGTTCTTTGGGTAGACGGTAAGACTGTCGAAGGGGTTTATCGTGGGTTTACCGGAGAGGGAGAGGGTGACTTGGCGGACGTCTTGGAAGTGAGTTGACGGTGTTACGCGGTTGTTTTGTGTGAGGATTGCAGTCTGACTGGCTGGGATAGGGAGGAGAGTCGTTGGTGGCGTATCGGTAATCTCTAGGGAATTGGTGCTTTGGAGAAGGCTGTCGATGTTTGTGTCGGTTCGTAAGGCTTGCTCTACAACATGTCCATTCAGGTTGGTCGAGTTCTGGACTGTGTCTGGAGTTTCTGCCAGAGTGATGCTGAATCTCGGGGGAAGTAAGGCATCGTCTGGGATAGGCAATACGCCGTCTGGTAGTGGTAATAGTTCGAGGAGTTTCCTGCGCAGATCTGCAGCCCACGGCATGTACCTCTCATCGGCTCTAGTCCAAAGGTTAGTCGGGTTTCTGATGACGCAGATGGCATTAAGAAATTGAGCGTTGTGGGAAGACAACGGGTGGATGAAATGTAGCGAATTCTGAAGCCTTAGCAGATCAAAGCTACCCCGATAAATATTCGATCACAATCCCTCTGCTTCATCAGAAAATCTACACCTCGTATGACCCTCAATGTCAAACAATACTGGAAGCGCAAGGGATTCCGCGTAGGGGCTTGAAAAGCAACACGCTTGCAGGTACCACGACTGCAAGGAGAGCCAGAGTACCCTCGACAGAAGGACCAGAGAAAGCCCAAAACAGGATAGTAGACGTAAGAGAGCTGAGAATAGCCTACCCATCAGCATCTTGCTCATCAGCTTCCCCGCGGGGATAAAATTCTTGAGCCCCTAACTGTTCTAGCCGTTTGTGAAGCTTCCTGGCTGCCCAGTTGAATCTAACTCAACTAATCAGTCCTTCGGGCTATTTTTTCCCCCCACCAAGGGCCAAAAGAGTGCAGAGGAGACATACCTGATGTACATGCTATCGCCAAGGCCAAAAGTTGTAAATTTGACCGTACCAAGACAATTTGGCGACAATCTCTTCCTGAGCAGGCTCTTCCAAAAGGAAACTGAGTTGCGAGGCATATCCCCCTGGCCTGTGGTCGAAATGACGAAGACGACTAGGGTATATTGCAGCAAAATGCTCTTTGGGCAATAGTCAGCTGGGGTTAAACCTAGAGACTCTGACACTTCCTGTCTGCAAGCCCACGACGGAGACGGCAGGAGGCTTGACGACATACCAGTTGAGCTCCGTTCATTTCGTCGACCTTGGTCTTGAAGTGCAGACGCTGGGCGTTCCGACCCAGCTCTTCAGCAATGTCCTGACTGTTTCCGGTCTCCGAGCCGTACAGGATCAGCATCGACCGGCCGGGAATGTCAGCCACATGCGCCGGCTCCGGGCCGTCCTCCGGAGGTACCATCTTATTTTTTTCGGGTCGATTTCCAAGCCGGCAAGTCCAGGGTATGAGCAAATCCGATAAAACCGGCAGAGTCGAAGGGCACTTCAGCAAAGAGTAATCGACATAAGATGAGGTAATCCGCGAGAACAGTCCAGAGTGTTAGTCGCAAAACTGGTGACTCTTAGTAGACGCACCACCTGTATTCTTTGGTGCGCAGTTCTGGAAGATGTTTTTTCTTCGCCCCTCCAGCGGCATCGGAGCTGGGAGCCATGCGGGCTGGTTAGGCGCGGCAAGATACGGCCGGTGCCATCAGCGGAAATCACGTGCGTCTGTCCATGGCGGGGATGAAGATGGTTGACGTCGAGCAGTGGTGAGAGCACTGAGAGGCAGCTGTGCGTGTGAATTGGAATTGTGGCCGACGGGTCTCCAAAACAAATGTTCGACATGAAGCGAAAGTTCCTCTAATGTTGGATCGTGTGACATGCTGTCTAGGTGCCTAGCCATAGATAGCATGGATCGTGCCAGAGATCCGGTTGAGACGAGCCCCGGCTGCGCCACAGTTCGTCGAAGGAGGAGAGTACACAGAGCTTGACTGCCGGGTCTGTCGCTAATCTTCTAAGGATTAGAGTGGTAAAGATACGGCGGCCCTGGGCTTGGTTTGTCAGGTAGGGTGTGCGGACGGTGCCCCGTTCTGAAGAAGCTCTTGTGGAGAATGCTCGAAGCTAAGGCAAGGAGGGCCCGGACCAGAGGCCAGCTAACAGGTAAGGCGAGATGGACGCGGTGAGGTAAAAGCTACCCGGCAAGGCTGTCGCCTCAACCTCGACTGCAACAAGATTGGCTGTCATTGTTCCCAGAGTTATAAGCTCTCGACAAAACTATCGACGCCGAAGGCTTTGGCGAATACGATGGCGAGCATGACGCCCGTACGGTATTCATCCAAATAGAGCTATTCCCGCACTTGGGAAATTGGTTATGGATCGCAGTCGTGGCAACCCGTCTTCTATTGATTCGTACTGGCCGCATCGCTTTTTTCCAGATATTGAACATCGGACATGAGCATGCAGGAATCATTGAAAACCGGCAAAATTCGAAATTTCTGCCCTCCTTCCTCTTCCTTGCACTGGCGCTCATCCCCTGCCCAGCACCGTCAAGGCCCCTGGAGCATTAGCTTCGAAAACCAGGGGGCCCCTCGCCAGAGCTTTCATGCGCTCCGCGAAATCCAGTGGGCCATGGGAAATTTGTTCACTCCCGTCTGGTCCAATTTCGGACACAAAAGCACCTCTCCGCGGCCAGACGTACGGGAGCGCAGCACCCACCGGAAACGGGAGACGGGTCCCGAATGGGTATCTATCTGCCCGAGCCAATTCGACGTCGGTCCGGATCAGCGGTCAGCGGCCAGCACGTGTGTGCGTACAGCCTCAAGCTGCCATCTTGTGGACAACAAGCCGTGGGCATAATTGTCGCAATCGAACATGTCTCGTTTTCTGTAGTCTCGCTGCAGTAACGTGGCCGGCGTCGGTTCGGGGGGCTACTGCAAGGAGCATGCGTAGATTGACTCCTACTGGTGCTTGCCATACCTTAGCGTAAGATAGCTGAAGCTTGGTTAGGGTCGAGCAGAGTGAGGCGACTGGATCGCTTTACCAACAACTCAACTCGTAGTGGACCCTTGGATTAAAATTTCCGGCGCATGTCTCTGGTCAACCAACAACGCCGATATGGGTTGGGACGAGATTCGTAGCGTACTGCTAGGTACTTCAGCATGTGTCGTGGCCGAGTTCTGCTGACCAGCGACAGCTTCGACCAGTGACTTCTACAGAATACAGTCACGATGAATGAACAGAAGTCAAAAGAAGGGGACAGAACGACATTGCAGCATAGCTCTCCACAGTAGGCGGGTCCCGGGGCTGTCGTATGATGCAACTCTTGCCGAAGTAACTTAGATTCTGTGGCTACGGCAATCCTTCGAGGCAGGAAAACCGCATCGACAGGTGAATCTCATTGCTTGTCATGACCAAGACGAGTCTGATCTCAGGAAGGAATTCGATGAGCAGGTCATCTGGCTTTGAACGGGACGAATACCTCATCCGTAGCGGCCGCGTAGAAAGCCTGAAGGTGCCGAGATGCGTGGCTCCACGAACACGCACATCAGCGAGTGGACCACTGGATCAGGGTCGTCTTGGCCAGGATCCCATCGTGACTGTTTTGCGGGGGAAGAGTCATTTCATTCCTCTGATAGGCCGGTGTTGTTGTCACCTCCTGGGCAGATCACACACAGGATTCCGGCCGGAGGGAGTTGCATGTTTTGATGATGGTTGTGTGTCGTGTCTTCTTGGCTGGCCAGTCATGGAAGGGAACTTGACGACGTGTAGATAAGGCCATGTTGCGGTAATACACACATGGAAGTGGGAACGGAAAATGCACAGAACAACCAGCTCTGCGTTCTGTGCAGGGGTCGTGTCGGTCTGCTGCTGCAGCCCGTGCTCTGTGGCTAAGGAAATCTGCCACTGGAAGTACCTGCCATGTCCAACACTATCGCGTGGGTCCTTCCCAGTGACATCTCATCACTTATCCTCCTGGGTCGACACCGACCGCCTTTCGTCCCAACCTGAAGTGACGGCGACTTCCTGTCCTTCATGCTTGGGACGTGGAGGATTTACTCAGCAGGCCTTCTGGCGGCAGGAACAGCTTCGCTGTTAGCCATGTCATATCAAGTTCAGGGAAGAAGGAACCTTATATACAAACAGTATGATTATTTGGTCGTGGCTTTGATAGAGTCCATACCTTATGTTGCTGCCCATATGGACGGGAGTGATCACAACACATCTGTCCTCTGATTCCGTTATTGGGTGAGGAAGCCGCCTGCGTACACTATACGGATACTGGCCGTCATCTCCACCCACCGCGCTTTCCCCCTTCTCACCCCTGCTCAGCTGCTGCAGACACAATAGGCAAGTACCCACCCTCACCCCTCTCCGCCCGCACCGCCACACCTGCCCATTCGACGCTCCTGCCTCTCCATGGGCTCCCACCCAGTGGGCCGCAACTGCTGTTCGGTGGGTTTGCGCCTCGCTTACCCTCGTCCGTCGTTCCCCCCTGCTCACGAAAGTGAAAAAAAAAAATATTTGTATTTCATTCAGGTCGCGGCTTGACCTCCCTTCCTTTCCCCTTTCCTCCACATCACAACTTCAAGATCCTGTGTCACCGCGCAACGCAACGTCGTCTGTCAACCTCTCTCAAGCTTTCTAGGGCACCAAGCTACCCTGAGAAAATTTCCCCCTCCATTGTTTCAGAGTTCAATCTCCTCGAACTTCAATCCAACAAGCCTACCGAACCAACGCTCCTGTCACCAGGTCCGAAGTTCGTCCGCACGTCATCTGTCATCACGCACCTCATCCTGCACGCAGCCTACAATACACTCAAACCTCTTTCTCATCCAGCCCAAACCGCCAAAATGTCTGCTGCCGTCGAGAAGGTTTCCGAAGCCGTCAATGACGTTACCAACGCTCTGAGCAATGCCTCTCTTAACGACAAGGCCGCCGATAAGCCTGCTGCCAACAACGATGCCGTCCTAGCCAGCGCTGCTGAGGGACGCCGTCTCTACATCGGCAACCTGGCCTACGCGACAACTGAGGGGGAGTTGAAGGAGTTCTTCAAGGGTTACCTTGTGTAAGTTGCCCGTTTTCTTCATTACTTTACATTTGTCGTCATGGTCCCCGTAGCCCACTGGAGCTTCGGGGTGACTAGCACCTTCCCTTGACCACCATTCACTCGACTACATGTGCCCCGGCACGTTGCACTATACCGGTCCGCCCGACATCGTTCTGGAGTCGCGCTGCATCGAACCGGGATGTATGTCCCTGCCATCGTCACGCTGCCACGCAGACCGCCTCTCTTGCATGTCACGATGTTGCTCTGTGGCCACTCCTCCCTCACCAGCCCCGCAAATCCCACCCACTTGCGTCGCGTGCCAGCTCATACTGACCCGCATTTTCCCACAGTGAATCCGTCTCCATTCCCAAGAACCCTCGCACCGACCGACCTGTTGGCTACGCTTTCGTCGACCTCTCCACCCCTACTGAGGCCGAGCGCGCCATCTCTGAGCTCAGCGGCAAGGAGATTCTGGAGCGTAAGGTCTCCGTTCAGCTTGCTCGCAAGCCTGAGCCGGCCGGAGAGAAGACTGAGGGTGCCAACGGAGAGGGCGCTGGTGAGGGCAACCGCCGCCGACCTTCTGGCCGTGGCCGTGGACGTGGCCGTGGCCGTGGTGGTCGTGGCGCCCGTGGTGGCCGTGTGAGTCATATTGAAAAACCATACTCGTGATACTATTGCTGACCTTGCCTAGGAGGAGGGTGCTGAGGGCGCTGCCGCCCCTGTTGAGGCTGCCGCCGAAGTCCCGCCTACTTCTGAGGTTCTGCCTTTGACCGACGCCACCAACAAGAACACTACTGACCCCGGCAAGACCGAAAAGCCTGCTCAGGCCCGTGCTCCCCGTGAGCGCCGCGAGCGTGGCCCCCCTGCCGACGGCGTTGCCTCCAAGACTAAGGTCATGGTCGCTAACCTGCCCTACGACCTGACCGAGGAGAAGGTCAGTTTTCGACCATGAATTTGAATGATATGCTGCTGACAATCGCATAGCTCAAGGAACTCTTCGCCGCGTACGAGCCTTCTTCCGCCAAGATCGCACTGCGTCCTATCCCCCGCTTCATGATCAAGAAGCTTCAGGCTCGCGGTGAACCCCGCAAGGGCCGTGGATTCGGTTTCGTTACTCTCGCTTCTGAGGAACTCCAGCAGAAGGCCGTGAACGAGATGAACGGCAAGGAGATCGAAGGCCGTGAGATTGCCGTCAAGGTTGCCATTGACAGCCCTGACAAGACGGATGAGGAGGCCAACGCTCCCAAGGAGGAGACCAAGGCCAACGGCACCCAGGAGACTGCTACTGATGCCACCGCTACCCCTGCTGCTGCCCCTGCTGCTGCCCCTGCTGCTGCCCCTGCTGCTGCCCCTGCTGCTGCCGCCCCTGCTGCGGATGCCCTCCCCGCGGCTCCCGCTACTACCACCGCCTAAACCAAGGCAAAATCAAACCCAAACAGCCCCGGCACGTGTTTGAGCTACGCTTCAAAGACTTCGCCTTTACGAGCTTCATGATGCGGTATCTGTTACGACGATTTCCCCTTTTTGGAAGTGCCCCTAAAACAGGTGGCGACTACATCTACGCCTGCTCTCTCCAGACTCGTTCTCGGTAGCTAGACCAGACACGATGTGCAGCGCTGCCATCATCCCTAAATTAATACACACGATCTCACGGACCACCTCTCCTGTATTTGTTACCTACCTCCATTTTCTCCGTCACCCTGTGCTGGGTTGTACATTAGGTTTAGCTCGAGGCGGTTTGGAAGGGAGAGGAAAAGTTAGGCGCAAAACGAATAAAAACGGGTAGCTTTCTGCAGTTCATGACAGGTGCCAACCAGGTTTCAGTGATTGTGAAATATCAGTCGCAGATTGCGGTTCCAGTTCGCGTCAGTCTGAACATCGGACAAGGTGCCGTCCCCGCACGATGGAAATGCGGATTCTTCCATAATGCTAGAATAGAAGACTTGGGTGGAATCCAGTCAGTTTCAGTGGTGCCTGTCTGTGTTTTGTGGAATCGTGGGCTGTCATTGGCGGCGCTAGAAGGGCCCCAAAGCCAAGTGTCACAAAGGCAGGGTTGGGAATTAGTCAGGTTTAGTCAAAAAATTATTCAAATTAGTCAAAGCTTTAGTCACTATATAGAAGATATAGCTAGAATTATAAAAAATATTTTATTAAATACTAATAATAGTTTTAAATACTATATATTTTTAGGAGATTTATATTAGTAATATATAGCTTTTTATTCTAATTATTAAGTAGATTAGTCACTTTTTAGTCACTTTTAAGAAAAGTTTAAGACTAATTTGACTAATTATAGTTTATATATTATAAATATGATATACTTAAGAATTAAAAGCTATATATATATTATTTAATTATTAAACTATATAGTTATAAATTTATTTTATCTATTTTATCTTTATATTTATATATATATATTTTCAAAAAAGTAGTGTCTTTTGACTAATTGACTAAAATCGTGACTAATTCCCAACCCTGGTCTGGACCTCTTGGGAGCCTCCAAGTCTCCAGAATATATGGCCCCTGTCTACCTGTTCACGGTGAGCTCACATGCGCTTTTCTTACTTTTCTACCTAAGAAGTTGCTCCAGAAAACCGACCCTCTACTGGCTACACAGATCAGGGTAGGCTGCGAAATTAGGTGGCCCTACCTGGTAAGGTAAGGTAAGGTAGCTAATTAAGGTACCTAGTTGACAGTTGAAGCTCAGGTCTCGCGCACCCTGGACTGAGGTGGACGAAGCCTAAGGTACCTACCTACCTACGTTACCACGCTAATTTGAGCTGGAGAACAGAGCCAGCTGTGAACGACTGCCCATCCTCCCGAATTAGTCCCGTCCCCCTGGTCTGCAGAAGCCACGACCCCTTATCGGCACCCAAAGGACAGAGCCCCTCCACAAGTTCTCGCTGCGACATACCTCGAGCCTACCTCAAACCGCGCGACCCGGCCGTCACATTCCACTCTTCGTTCTACGCAATAAAATTCTTCCCACGATGGCTTCCAAGGCCATGTGGGAAGTTGACCCGGAGACGCGGGCCAAGGTGAGTCCTTCGTCGACGACGTCTGCCATATTGTGACTGCGCACCTCCCCGCTGACTCTGTCGTATTCTAGCTGGCCGCGATCCAAAAAGAGGCCAAAAACAACGTCTGCTGCGACTGCAACGCGCCGTCGCCGCAATGGGCCTCCCCAAAATTTGGCATTTTCATCTGCCTGTCATGCGCGGGCGTTCACCGTGGCCTCGGTGTGCACATATCCTTCGTGCGCAGCATTTCAATGGATGCCTTCAAGCAAGTCGAGATCGAGCGGATGCGCCTGGGAGGAAACGAGAACTGGCGCAATTTCTTCGAACAACACGAGGACACCAAGATGAGGGGCATTTCATGGGACGACGCGACCATCGCCGAGCGATACAGCGGAGAGGTGGGGGAGGAGTGGAAGGACAGACTCACGGCCAAGGTCGAAGGCAAGGACTACGTGCCCGGTGAGAAGAAGGCCGCACCTACGCCCGTTGCCAAGCCCGCCAGTAGAACTGCCACCCCATTGAGCGGTACGAACAGTCGGTCCGCCAGCCCCGGCAGGAAGGTTAAGGTAGATGACAAGTACTTCTCCAAGCTCGGCGCCGAGAACGCCTCGAGGCCAGATGACGTTCCTCCGAGCCAGGGCGGCAAATACGGAGGCTTTGGTAACACGCCTACAACCGAGAAGAAAGAAGGCGGCATACCGACGGTGGACGAGCTGCAAAAGGACCCCATGGCGGCGCTGACCAAGGGCTTCGGCTGGTTCACGACTACCGTCTCTAAGACGGCCAAGAACGTCAACGATGGCTACATTCAGCCCACAGCGAAGCAGGTGGGTGACTCTTTTACTTCTACTGGAATTCCGTCCCCGCCCGCTCCGACCCGGACGAAGAGGTCAGGACTAATACGTCGCCCCCCAGCTGGCTGAATCCGATTTTGCAAGACAGGCGCAGGTTGCCGCCGGCCAAGTCGGTCGTGTCGCGCAACAGGGCGCCCGCAACGCCCAGGATGGTTTCAACCGCTTTGTTGAGGGCCCGAACAACCAGGGTGGTCAGGGATCAAGGCAAGTGCCCTTGGACGAGAGCAAGAAGGATTTCTGGGACAGCTTTTCGAGTTTAGCGGACCAGAGACAGCAGAACAGCGGCAGCTCCATCGGAACATCTGCTATGGGCAAGAAGACCGGCGGAGGGACAGCTCCTGCTGCGAAGAAGGATAACGATGGTTGGGATGACTGGTGAGCGGTGTTTGCCTCGGGTGAAAAGGGTGGGTGAACGGTTGTTGTGCTTCGGCAAGCTTGCATATCGTAGATTATGAGTTTTGTTTCAATATCTATCTTTGAAAACGGACCGTAGTCCCATCATGTACCTGAGTTGATCTGTAATTGTCGACAACGCAGCTTTCCTGGTGGGCTTGGAATTACATCAAAAGTTCCCCGGCAGAGATTAGTGCAGGCCGACTTTAAGAATCGCCGGTTGGTCAACCTTGTGCGCCGGCGTCTTTGTTCTGACTGACCGAAAAAGGTTAGGTGGAGCGGTGACCCGAGGTTAGCCGGTATCGCTGCACGGAGGTCCCATTTTCCCCAGTGACGACACGGCACGGACGTCTTCGAACTCAAGCTCCCAATTCATCGTCCCAGTCCAACCCCACTACCCCCGACCGCTACAGCATCAACTCTCCGAGGCCATTGATCAAGCCCAAAGAGAGTCCTTGATATGTCCGCCCTCAGGATTCTCGTTCCCGTCAAGCGCGTCATTGACTATGCTGTGAGTAGTGTTTCCCCACCCGAAGCTGTCCCCCGTCCGGTTAAGACGCAGAAATTCGGCTCGTGATCCACGAGCACGGAGCTGACTTCGGACAAAAAAAAAACCAGGTCAAGCCCCGAGTCAACAAGGCCCAGACGGGCGTCGAGACGGCCGGCGTCAAGCACTCGATGAACCCCTTCGACGAGCTTTCGGTCGAAGAGTCGGTCCGCATCCGCGAAAAGAAGCGCGCCCCCGGCGGCGTTGAGGACATCACCGTCATCTCAGCGGGACCCCCCAAGGCCGTCGACGTGCTCCGAACGGCCATGGCCATGGGCGCGGACCGCGCGATTCACGTAGAGACCAAGGACGGTGAGGAGCTCGAGCCGCTAACGGTTGCGAAGCTACTGCGCAAGGCGGCCGAGGAGCACAAGTCCAACCTCGTCATCCTCGGCAAGCAGAGCATCGACGACGACGCGAACCAGACGGGCCAGATGTTGGCTGGGCTCCTGGGCTGGTCGCAGGCGACGCAGGCGAGCGAGGTTAAGTTCGGGGAGGGAGATTCCGTCAGCATCACGCGCGAGGTCGACGGCGGTGTCGAGACGGTCAAGGCGAAGCTACCTTTGGTCATCACGACTGACCTGAGACTGAATGAGCCGCGTTATGCTAGCTTGCCAAATATCATGAAGGCTAAGAAGAAGCCCCTCGAGAAGAAGAAGCTGGCGGATTATGGTATCGGGGTCGAGAAGAGGTTGAAGGTTTTGAAGGTCACTGGTGAGTTGTTTGTGCTTCTTTACGAGGCGCTTAGCTGGTGCGTGCAACTGCTAACGAACGTTTTGCAGAGCCTGCTCAACGACAGGGTGGTGGCAAGGTCGAGGACGTCAACGGGCTCGTTTCGAAGCTCAAGGAGCTTGGCGCCTTGTAAGGGGTATGACTGATTAGGCTGTATCAGTACTCAAGACCTGTTGGCGATAGACTTGTTCGAATTCAGGATTTCGGCTGCTTGGTTTTGCATGTATCTTAGCGAAACTCTGATTGACAACCACAGAGCGCTATGTTAAACAATCTTCTGAAGTTGGCAGAGATTCCGCCCAAGTTAGCAGCGACTGGACTGCAAGTAATGCAAAGCTGCCGTCAACACAATTTCTGGACGACGTTATCTGGATGGCCTCGTGCGCCATTACTTCCCTTCAAAAATGTCGTCCAATACTGTTCTCGACTTTTTGCTGCCAGCTAATTAATCTAGTTTTCCAGACGGAAAGTATGTTAATGAATGGGCTAATCCATCTGGCAGGATTCGTTCTTGGCGAGCATCGGCCACCCCAGTCAATGCGGTATCATTGGATCCTCTCCGATACACAAAGAAGGGACGCAAACAGGCCCTGGCCGGAGTCCGAATCGGTTGAAATCTGCTCGGCGGTTCGTGATTTCTTACTGGAATTGGCAAAAGTTCGAGCATTGGCCGTGGACTGGGTCGCTTTACTTCGATATTGAGCGAAGTGTTTGAATTGTTGTCTGACCTTTCCACCAACATCTCACCCTTGCTAGCAGACTGAAGCGGCGCATAAATCTCTTTAATTTGCTTCAAAGACGAAAGAGCTCGTAAGACTTCACCGGCAATTCCTGATTTTCCGCAAAGTAAGATTATCAAAAGCCACCGAACCACGTATTATCTCTTAAGGCTCTATTCGGTGGCATCCTTAACTTGGCCATAAGCCGATCCGCCGGCAGCAGCATCAAATTGCATTGCCTCATTCAGCCCCACGATGGAGAATAACTTGCGCGGTGTGAAATCCCGCTGTGTTCCAACTTCGCCAGTCTCCTTCAACCTCTTCAGCGAGTCCCGAATAGCTTCATAGGCCGGGGCGATCGCCGCAAACGGCACAATCATCATCCTGAACCCAATCTCCTTGGCCTGAAAAGCAGTCCATGATGGCGTTGAAGCATGCTCAACCATATTCAACAACACCGGCGTCGGAGCCAGAGCCTTGCACGCACGCCTAGCCTGCTCCTCGCTCCTCACACCTTCGAGGAAGGCGACGTCCGCCCCAGCAGCGACGGCCGCTCTCACCCTGTTCAACGCCTCGTCAAACCCATGCGTCTGCAATGCGTCTGTCCGCGCGATGATAATAATGTCGGAACCGATTTTCTGGCGAGCCAGCGTGGCGGCCTTGATCCGCGCAGCAAAGGTGTCGACGTCGACAACCTCTTTTCCAGTAAGATGGCCGCACCTCTTCGTCTGCACCTGATCTTCAATGTGCAAACCGGCGACACCTGAGCGGGCGTACTGTGTCACGGTGCGCGCGACCTGGTTCGGACCGCCGTAGCCCGTGTCCGCGTCCGCTACCAGCGGCACGGAGGGATCCAGGTTCGCCAGCATCTCGGCGTGCGCGCGCATGTCGTTCAACGTCGCGTAGCCGAGGTCGGGGAGACCCAGTCTCGAGGCGGATGTGCCCGCTCCAGTCTTTCTTGTCGTTAGCTATTTGGGTTGCGGGGGTGGACGAGAGTGTGTGCCATTACCATGTACAAACCATCGAAGCCGACTTCGAGCGCGATCCGGGCGCTGAAGCCGTCGTAGACCCCCGGTAACAGAATCAAGTCGTACGTCTCATTGAGGCGGCGACGCAGTTGCGTGGCTGCGGAGATGGGGGTTGTAAAGTTGTCCGACGACATTATGACCTGACGACTTCCAGAACTTCACGCGGTCGTGTCGGGTAATAGTGATCTACGACTGAAGCTAGTAAGGTAACCTTCAAGGATTGCGATGTTTATAGACTTCGGCTACCCATAAAACTCAAGTGATGAAATGAGGGCTGCCTCTACCGCCTGCGATCGGCCATGTGTTTGCATTTATAAACCTCCATGACGCAAGTTGCGTGTTAATCAATATCCACAAGAGGTGGGCTTCATCGCCTTTCGGGAATATCGGAGAGTGCACGCTAGAGAATTCTTCTGTGTTATTACCGCCTTTGGGAGATGGGGGCCACTTATGAGCCTCGATTTTGGAGACTGCAATTGAGGGGAATCTGGTACTCCCGTCTTGTTTGCCTCCTTTCTTCGAATGGGGAACTCAGTAGAAGGGTGGGAGAGGAAATGGTGAAGGAGAAGGCGGTGTTTCTATGGGACCCACCTCACGAACTTCTTTGCTAAAGCCAACCAGAAATTACGGAGCCTTTTTTATTTGATGTCAACAGAAGTTTGTGCTAGTCTTTCCGTCTTCCCTCGTCGCAGTGGCAAACCAAAAGATGGCACCATTATAGACTTTCAGCCTGGAACACTCTTCCCCTCCACGACACGACCAACGCGATTTGATACTGGGATAGATGGATGACCCGGCGCGCCCGGTAGGATTTAGCTTCGTTAGCGGGTATCTATCTGGCTTTCTCGGCTCGTCGCGGTGCCTTGGAAAGCGGATCTTCTCATGTGGTTTGGGATTTGGGGTATTCGATGAAGCATGTACATAAACATGAACACCCCGAGATTTTGCTTTTGCACTCAGTACTAGGGTGTAATGCAGCGACAATTGAAATAGACAGAACATTCTGTAAAGGGACTCCTTTCGTATTGTGAGTTACCATTGAGTTCCTTCAATAAGACGTCAATATTGCTGCTGCCGAGTCGAAGACAGAAGAGAGCGAAAGCAGAATGGGCAGGATAAGCGCTACGAGTAAATATGTCTCCAATGAGGCTGTCGAAAAGGGGTCCCCGGCCGAGTCGCTGTCGACCAGCACGTCCGATGAGGTTGCTATGACACAGCCGGAATGGAAAGCCGCAGAGAAAAGGGTTGTGAGGAAGTTGGACACGTCGCTGCTGCCAGTGCTTTGGACATTGTACATGTTCAACTACCTCGACAGGAACAACCTAGCGTGGGTTACCAGGAGAAGTGTTCTCGACAGCACGGGATGCTGATGATAACACAGGCAAGCAAAGCTGAATGGGTTCGAAAAGGACTTGGGGCTCATGGGGAATCAATTCAACTCGGCGGTCTCAATATTCAATGCCGGGTCCGTGTCTTCTGGTCCAGCACCCGGTGCCCTTTGTCACTAACCAAAGTCCTCAGATATATGGTGGCCCAACTACCATCCAATATGCTACTCACCCGCGTACGGCCGAGCATCTATATCCCGTGCTGTGTAGTCCTCTGGTCGTGCGTATCAGCCTCAACAGCAGCAGCCAAGGACTTTTCGATTCTAGCCGCTATTCGAGTCGCCCTCGGCGTCGTTGAAGCTCCTTTCTTCCCAGGCGTGAGTCTCAGAACCATCATCCCCTGCAAATAAATCGATCCCTCATTACGTCTCTAACCTGCAGACAAACGCAGGTCTTCTACGTGCTCTCATGCTGGTATACGCAGAAAGAACTAGCCTTCCGCACAGCAATACTGTACTCGGGTATGCTTGTCGCAACCGCCTTTGCGGGCCTCATAGCCGCTGCCGTTTTCGCGCATCTGGACGGCGTTCGCGGGCTCGCTGGCTGGCAGTGGCTCTTCATCATCGAAGGGGCGGGTAGCTTTGCCTCTTCAATCACGGCATTTGCGTTCTTGCCAGACTATATTGGATCCCAGACGGGGGTGTGTTCGTGGCTGATGACGGAGAAAGAGTTGCAGGTTGCCGCGCAGAGAATTGAGGCGGACCGGGTCTCGATGCCGGAGGCGCAGAGAAGTAGTGTTTGGCATGGATTGGGGCTTGCTGCTAGGGATTTGCGGACTTGGCTTTTTGTGAGTTGAGCGGGTTAGCTTGATTACGATGAGCTTCTGTGCTGACTTTGGAGCAGGTCTGTCTGAATACCTTCTTCCTGTCATCCCACGGGTTAAGCAGCTTCTTTCCCACAATCGTCCAGGGGTTTAAGCTCGGCTCGAACACGGTTACACTCGTCCTCACTGCGCCGCCGTACCTGTTAGCAGCGGTTGTGGCCTTGTGCGTGGCCATGTCCAGCGACCGCCGTGGGGACCGCGGATTGCACATCGTCGGTTCCTTGTGCGTGGCGATACTGGGATACGTCATCACGGCCGCGACGGTCAACCGTCCGGTGCGTTATTTCGCCAGCTTTCTGTTTATTTCTGGGGCGTTTGCGCCGACGGGGTTGATCTTCAGCTGGGCTGCGAGCACGCTCAACGAGACCCCGGAGAAGAGGGCGGCAGCAACGGCCATTGTGTGCTTCTTGGCGCAATTGGGAAACGTCTGGGGGCCCTACTTCTTTAGACCGCAGGACAGCCCAAGGTACTTTTTGGCGTTCATGTTGATATTGATGTTTTCGGGATTTGCGATTGGGATGGTTTTTGTGATGAGGTACCTTCTGGGTAGAGCGAATGGAGTGTTGCTCGCCGGGGCGGACCGGACAGGGAGGAGGGTAAGGCTGTACATACTTTAACGAGGGGATTTTGGCGCATTGATTTGGGTCTGATGCTCGCGTGCCTTGGGCAGGAGTCTTTGGGTTTATGCAATAATGCAGACTTTCGGTTTTGATAGGCGATGCCTACGGGAGAGCTGAGAGGCTGCTGGTATTCTGAGCTGATACACGATGTGTTCAGATACCAAGCGTCAAGGTATATATGCCTTGGAGAACCGGACTCAAAAGTACACACCGATGCTGCTTGAGGATTTGTGGTATAAGGCCCTTAAAGTTGATAATGAACTGAAACGCAGGTTTTCGGGTTCTGCAGCGTGAATGACACAAACGTCTAGTCAATATCCATGCCATATTTGTCGACCGGCGTCAACTACTCATAGTCTGCTATTGTTATAGCGACGTCCCTACGATCTAACACGTAGCATCGTCGATAAAGTGGCTGAGAGTCAAGTAGCCCCAACACGATTCCGAGATAATTTGAGCCTCCTTGTTGCTTCTCGACATTCGTTTGGCGGCATAGTCGCGGGAGAAAACTGTGCACTTCTAGCTTTGGTTCTCTAGATTACAAGTCGGATATGAGCATCAGAGTTAAAACGGCTGAGTTCTTTGCGGCGAGTCCTGCCCCAAGGAACAAGTAACAAGACATGCGAACCAGGATGCTCATGATTGACTCAGGCATGTGTTGATGAAGGTTGTGTTGTAATGCAACACTGCCTGACTTCCAGCCACCTTGGTATGCGATCGAGCGGAAGTCTCGACGGGGTGTGGGCGATGAGAGGAGTGCCCGCAGAGCAATGGTCGCTGGCAAAGAACCAAAATAGAGCTTGAGTCTCGCAATTCTTTTTGGAGAGCAAACAAACAGAAAGGAAAATGAAGGACAACTTCCCCTGGTAACATAGAGTTGGTTCCGCGCTTGAAGCCTTCGGAAAGAGAAAGACCGCCCAGGAAGATCCGGGGTTGTCGAGGAGATGGTGTTGCCGGGTTCTCGGCCGGAAGCGGAGAGGGTCCCACTTTGCCCGTTTTGCTCCGGTCAAGGTTCTGACCTGCATGCAGTTAGAGCGTTTAGTGGACTATGCATTGTTCAAGGTTGGAGTTGGCTGGGCAGGACTCCGAATACCGGCGTGTTGGGATACACGTCAAGTCTTTGGCGACAATGCCCACCACTCCGGAAAAATGAGCCAATTGCAGGACATTGACAGATGCAATCGAGATGCAACTTCTGTTTCGATCGACTGAATTCTCGCCAACCAATCGCCAGCTGATATCTTGACATTGCGTAGGTAATGTAAGGTAACGTGATTAAGGTAGGCAGGGCTGATAAAGACCGGCGAGAGCGAACACCTAAGTAGCCTACCTTTTTCGTAGCTTATCGTTCTAAACCTTACCTGAGGCTACGTAAGGCGGATTAGGCGAATTGTCTTAGGGCGTAATAGTTTACTTAAAAATTAGAGGGTAAATAATTAAGGGTAACTTCGCTACTTTAAGGGGGTAGATCTATAGTATAGGTTAGCGCTAAAGTACTATATATAAGTAAAATAAGTACTTATATCCCCTATTAAGGGCCTAGAGCTTACTAATAACCCTACTTCCCCTTATAAATATAGCTAATATCTAAAACTTCCTTTTACTACCTAACCTTTAGTATAAGATAGTAATAGTAATATTATAATAAGGGGTAGTAGTTAGTAGATAGCTATTACTAGCCTACTTAATAATAACGTTATTTATAAGTTTCTTATTAATAAGGATAATAGTAAAATAGCTAGTAGCTATACTAATAATCCTAGGCTAAGTACTTAGCTAAATACCTAATTTATTAATAATAATAATAATATTAATCCCTTTAATACCTAACCTAATAGCTAAGTTAATAATAAGGCTTTAAATCCCTTACTTATAGTAATAAAGTTAAAGTAGTAACCCCTAGTAGTATAAACTAAGTAGTATATAAAGCGGTTTTTAAGTATTATTTAGTATTATAATAATAAGGAGCCCTCTTTATAATAAGTAATAAGAAAATAATATTAAGGTTAGTAATAATTAAGATCCTTTTAAAAATAAGAAATACCTACTTAAATAATTAGTTTATTATTAATAACTTTATAGCGAAGTATTAAGCTCGGAATTACGCCGCAGCCCCTTCGCAAAAAGACTATAATAAATTTACCTAGTTCGCAGGCATAATTTAGGAAATACTATATAGGTATTTTAACCTATACCCTCTACTAGTTAAGGAAAATAATATAAGAACCTTATATATTCTTACTACTTATAAGCAAACCCTCTAAATATTATAAAGTCGGACGCGCACCGCAATAGGGCTAATTATATTAGAGCTAAACAGGCTACTAAGGCTCTTATAGCCTAGAAACGCCCTCGCTAAACCTTCTAATAAAATAAAAGCTACTATATAAGATAACTCCTTAATCTAAAAGGTTAACCTTCTAGCAAGGTATTATAAATACTATTATATAAGAGGTAACTTTTTAACTAAAGAGGTCTTTCCTAAGAGGTTCTTATAGCTAGAAGTATAAAAAGCTCTATAAGTAGGGCTTTATACCTCTCCCTCTTCTTTATCCTTATCCCTTAATTATATTAGTACTAGACCCTATATATAAATACGCTAAGCCTAAGCGAGGTACGCCCTTTAGTATAAATAATATAGAGGGGATTATTAGAAAGTTTAGCCTTAATATAATTAATAAAACCCGCTCCTTTATTAACTACTCTGCTATATATAGAGAGTATATTATTAGTATAGCCCTTAAGAGGGCTTACCTTAATACCCTTATAAGGGACTCTATAAGGCGCGATAGTATTAGAGCTAAGTAAGTAAACTTAGTAATAGAAGTTTAGTAGGTCGTTATATATCCTATAGAGTAGCCCTTCTTTAAGTAAGTCCTCTATATTACTAAGGTAGAGGTAGCCTAGGTAGCCTAGGCCTATTAGGGCTTAAATATTAGTAAGTATAGCTTATGCTAAATAAAGAGAGCATTACTAACGATAGCATAGCTAGCGGACGAAGTAGTAATAGAGGTAGTATTAGTAGCGCGGGTAGTACGCGAGAGGAAAAGTTAATAGTTTTATAGTCTATTAAATAATTAAAAACCACGTTATTATTAATATAAAGTTAAAGATCGTGAGGCTATAGGCATATATAAGTATAGCTATAGTTAGGAGAGTTATAATTATATAACTAAAGGCTATATATTATCAGGAGGCGCGGAGTTAGAAGGTCTATTGCACTTAAGTAGGTAAAATCACTATGCAGTGGCTAGAGGCCTTATAGCGAAGTATAATAATACCTTATAGAGGTATAAATGAGCTATTGACCTTATTAATAAGTTAGGCTTTTATATAATAATAAGACTAGTTAAATTATTATAATAGAGTTAGTATAAGATAATTAGTTTAAGATTGAGCTCGGAATTACGCCGCAGCCCCTTCGCAAAAAGACTATAACAAATTCACCTAGTTCGCAGGTATAATTCGGGAAACACTATATAGGTATTTTAACTTATACCCTCTACTAGTTAAGGAAAACAATATAGGAACCCTATACGTTCCTACTACTTATAAGTAAACCCTTATATAAAGTTAGATACGCGCTATACTAGGGCTAATTATATTAGAGCTAAATAGGCTACTAAGTCTCTTATAGCCTAGAAATGCCCTCGCTAAACCTTCTAATAAAATAAAAGCTACTATATAAGATAACTTCTTAACCTAAAAGGTTAACCTTCTAATAAGGTACTAAAGGTACTACGAATACTACTATATAAGATATAACTCCTTAACTAAAGAGGTCTTTCCTAAGAGGTTCTTATAGCTAGAAGTATAAGAAGCTCTATAAATAAGGCCTTATACCTCTCCCTCTTCCTTATCCCTTAACTATATTAATACTAAACCCTATATATAAAAACGCTAAGCCCGCGCGAGGTATACCCTTTAATACTAATAATATATAAGAGCTTACTAGAGAGTTTAGTATTAATATAATTAATAAAACCCGCTCCTTTTTTAACTACTTTATTATATATAGAGAGTATATTATTAATATAGCTTTTAAGAGGGCTCTTATTAATACCCCTAGAGGGGATACTTATTATTATATTATAACTAAGTAAGTAGACTTAGTAATAGAAGCTAGGTAGGTTATTATATATCCTATAGAGTAGCCCTTCTTTAAGTAGGTCCTCTGTACTATTAAGGTAGAGGTAGCCTAGGCCCCTTAGGGCTTAAACGTTAGTAAGTATAGCTTATACTAAATAGAGAGAGCGTTACTAATAATAGTATAGCTAGTAGATAAAGCGGTAATAGAGGTAGTATTTAATAGTAGCGCGGGTAGTGCGCGAGAGGAAAACTTAATAGTTTCGTAGTCTATTAAATAATTAAAAACTATATTATTATTAATATAAAGTTAAAGATCGTGAGGCTATCTAGTAGGGCACGTATAAGTGCGGCTATAGTTAGGAAAGGTGGTTAGTAACTTAGGAGGTTATTAGGTTACGATCACGTGACCGAAGGCTATGTATTATTAGGAGGCGCGGAGTTAGAAGGTCTATTGCACTTAAGTAGGTAAAATCACTATGTAGTGGCCAGAGGCCTAATTAGTAATAATATTATAGAGGTTAGAGAGTTAAATACTTAGCTAGTTAATAATAATAATAATAATAATAATAATAATAATAATAATAATAATAATAATAATAATAATAATAATAATAATAATAATAATAATAATAATAATAATAATAATAATAATAATAATAATAATAATAA
>JAVHLU010001112.1:0-37528 GCA_036785755.1 Colletotrichum ledebouriae
CTATAAAGGTAAATCCCTTAGGGAATAAATACTTTAAAAATCTATATAAATTCTAATAATATTAATAACTTTATATATATATATATATATATACATTTATGATCCTTATATTCATAGCTATAAATATAGAGAAATTATGTACGAACCACATAGTGACCTAATTAATAACTAGCTAGTTTATAGCTATATTTTAGGATATCTTATCCCTTACTTGGTGAGGGTAGGACTTATAACTTAGAAGTAATATTAACAATATTAATGATTTTATATCAAATTATTCCATCAAAAATCTGTTGAAAAATACTCCCTTATGCTTAAATTTATTAGCCTTTATCACTATATTACTTAGCCTATTAATACTTGTTATTTAGGCTCTTTTAGTATCCCCTTTGCTACTTATATCCCTATTCGTATAAGTTATAAGCCTAGCTTAAATCTTTTTAATAGCCTTATGCTAGTCTAGCCTCCTTAAAACTATAATAAATACCCCAAACCTATACTCTACCTTAAGGTTACCTATTTAGGGTATTCTTCTAATAGATATAGCCTTCACACACCCTACGCAGAGTTAGAGATACTAGCAGGACTAGTTTACTAGCTTTAAGATCAATACCTCGTATATAAAGCTATTTAGAACCCCGAAACATTCGATTATACTACTATTAATACTACTACTACCTCGAAACGAGATAATATATTAGCTAAGCTATTTAACCTTATTTTAGTTAATTACCTCTATGATTTATTCCTAAGCTTTTAAGCTCTTAGTTTACCTATATCTACACCGCTTCACGATTGAGGCCTAATATAGGCTATATATCGTTAGTTCTCCTAACTATTAAAAAGCCTTCTACTACTACTTAATATTCACTTAAAACCCTAAAAGAGGAATAAAAGAGAGGGATTAATAACGAGTTAAACCTATAACCTCTAGGTTTAATAATAACGTTATATTATATATAATAAAGCGGCCTCTAGCTACTATATAGTAATTTTACCTACTTAAGTGCAATAGACCTTCTAACTCCGCGCCTCCTAATAATATATAGCCTTTAGTTATATAATTATAATTACTAACTACCTTTCCTAACTATAGCCGTACTTATATATACCTATAGCCTCACGATCTTTAACTTTATATTAATAATAACGTAGTTTTTAATTATTTAAATTATAAAACTATTAACTTTTCCTCTCGTATACTACCCGCGCTACTATTATAAGCTCTCGCGCGTTATTAGTATTAAAGGGCGTGCCTCGCGCAGGCTTAGTATTTTTATATATAGGGTCTAGTACTAATATAGTTAAGGGATAAGGAAGAGGGAGAGGTATAAGGCCCTGCTTATAGTAGCAGAGCTTCTTATACTTCTAGCTATAAGAACCTCTTAGGAAAGACCTCTTTAGTTAAGGAGTTACCTCTTATATAGTAGTATTTACCTTACTAGAAGGTCGACCTTTTAGGTTAAGGAGTTATCTTATATAGTAGCTTTTATCTTTAGCACCTTGCTCGAAGGTCGACCTTTTAGGTTAAGGAGTTATCTTATATAGTAGCTTTTCTAGGCTACGAGAGCCTTAGTAGCCTATTTAGCTCTGATATAATTAGCCCTAGTATAGCGTGCGTCTAACTCTATACGAGGGTTTACTTATAAGTAGTAGGAATATATAGGGTTCCTATATTATTTTCTTTAACTAGTAGAGGGTATAGGTTAAAATACCTATATAGTATTTCCTAAATTATACCTGCGAACTAGGTGAATTTATTATAATCTTTTTATAAAGGGGCTATAGCGTAATTCCGAGCTTAATATTTACTTAAAACCCTAAAAGAGGAATAAAAGAGAGGGATTAATAACGAGTTTAACCTATAACCTCTAGGTTTAATAATAACGTTATATTATATATAATAAAGCAGCCTCTAGCTACTATATAGTGATTTTACCTACTTAAGTATAATAGACCTTCTAACTCCGCGCCTCCTAATAATATATAGCCTTTAGTTATATAATTATAATTACTAACTACCTTTCCTAACTATAGCTGCACTTATATATACCTATAGCCTCACGATCTTTAACTTTATATTAATAATAACGTAGTTTTTAATTATTTAAATTATAAAACTATTAACTTTTCCTCTTATATACTACCCGCGCTACTATTATAAGCTCTCGCGCGTTATTAGTATTAAAGGGCGTGCCTCGCGCAGGCTTAGCATTTTTATATATAGGGTCTAGTACTAATATAGTTAAGGGATAAGGAAGAGGGAGAGGTATAAGGCCCTGCTTATAGTAGTAGAGCTTCTTATACTTCTAGCTATAAGAACCTCTTAGGAAAGACCTCTTTAGTTAAGGAGTTACCTCTTATATAGTAGTATTTACCTTACTAGAAGGTCGACCTTTTAGGTTAAGGAGTTATCTTATATAGTAGCTTTTATCTTTAGCACCTTGCTCGAAGGTCGACCTTTTAGGTTAAGGAGTTATCTTATATAGTAGCTTTTCTAGGCTATAAGAGCCTTAGTAGCCTATTTAGCTCTAATATAATTAGCCCTAGTGTAGCATGCGTCTAACTCTATACGAGGGTTTACTTATAAGTAGTAGGAACGTATAGGGTTCCTATATTATTTTCCTTAACTAGTAGAGGGTATAGGTTAAAATACCTATATAGTATTTCCCGAATTATACCTGCGAACTAGGTGAATTTATTATAGTCTTTTTATAAAGGGGCTATAGCGTAATTCCGAGCTTAATATTTACTTAAAACCCTAAAAGAGGAATAAAAGAGAGGGATTAATAACGAGTTAAACCTATAACCTCTAGGTTTAATAATAACGTTATATTATATATAATAAAGCAGCCTCTAGCTACTATATAGTGATTTTACCTACTTAAGTATAATAGACCTTCTAACTCCGCGCCTCCTAATAATATATAGCCTTTAGTTATATAATCGTAATTACTAACTACCTTTCCTAACTATAGCTATACTTATATATACCTATAGCCTCACGATCTTTAACTTTATATTAATAATAACGTAGTTTTTAATTATTTAAACTATAAAACTATTAACTTTTCCTCTCGTATACTGCCTATACTACTATCGCGAGCTCTCGCGTGTTATTAGTATTAAAGGGCGTACCTCGCGCGGGCTTAGCGTTTTTATATATAGGGTCTAGTACTAATATAATTAAGGGATAAGGAAGAGGGAGAGGTATAAGGCCCTGCTTATAGTAGTAGAGCTTCTTATACTTCTAGCTATAAGAACCTCTTAGGAAAGACCTCTTTAGTTAAGGAGTTACTTCTTATATAGTAGCGTTTACCTTATTAGAAGGTCGACCTTTTAGGTTAAGGAGTTATCTTATATAGTAGCTTTTATCTTTAGTACCTTGCTCGAAGGTTAACCTTTTAAGTTAAGAAGTTATTTTATATAGTAGCTTTTCTAGGCTACGAGAGCCTTAGTAGCTTATTTAGCTCTGATATAATTAGCCCTAGTGCGGCGCGCGTCTAACTCTATATAAGGGTTTACTTATAAGTAGTAGGAACGTATAGGGTTCCTATATTATTTTCCTTAACTAGTAGAGGGTATAGGTTAAAATACCTATATAGTATTTCCCGAATTATACCTGCGAACTAGGTGAATTTATTATAGTCTTTTTATAAAGGGGCTGCGGCGTAATTCCGAGCTTAATATATAATAAAGCTATAGTTAATACTACTAAGCTATATAATATATAATATTACTTTTATCTTATTATGAAATGAATACTATATTCGAGCTTATATGTTATACTCCTAAGGTTATTATAATGTCTGATTTAAAAGTGTAGCTTCCTAAGCTATCTGGATCTAATAACTATAAAGTCTAGTCTATACGTATTAAGGCCTTACTTATTAGTAAAGATATAACTATAGACTTATCTAAGCCTATAGATAATAATAATATAGATCCAAATAATAAGGCTCTTAGCTATATATAGCTATTTTATAATAATAAGCCCCTAAGGGTTATAAAAGATAATATAACAGCTTTTAATACTTAGAAAGATCTTAAAGACCTATATAAGCCTATAGGGCTTACTAATAAGTTCCTAACTTACAAAGAGTTATTTAATACTACGTTAAGTAATTTTAACTCTATAGAAGAATATATAAATAAAATAAAGGAACTTACGGATAACCTTGAATATAATTAGCTTAAATTACCTAACCAGGTAGTTATAGCATATATATTAAATAGCCTAGACGAGGAATATATTAGTTTTATGACTACTATTACTTAAAGTCATAGGGCTAATAAGGATACCTATACGCTTAATAGTCTATTCTCTAATCCATTAGATAAATTAAGACGTAAGGGTAAAGTAGTAAATTGTACTGCTGAAAATAACAATAAAAATAATAATAATAAAAACAATAACAATAATAAAAATAAAATCAGTAAAGGACCTTAGAAGAAACCAAAAGGTCTATATTATAAGAACTACAAAAAGACTAGCTATACCAAGGATAACTATGCCTTTCTACACCCTGAAAAGGCCCCAGCATAGTAGAATAAAAACCATAAAATAAATAAAACTTCTACTTCTACTGCTAAAGAAGTTAATATAACTACCTCAAGGGTAATAGACGAAATAGAAGATCAAAATAATACTTCAATAACCCCCTACATATCTATTGATTAAAACGTTAATTAAAACAAAGGTCCTATGGATCCTAACGACTCTAATGAAGATCAGGAGTTTGAAAACGTAAATATATCCCATAATACTCCTTATAATAATAATATAACTAATAATATAACCTTAGGTACTCTAATACAATAGAGTATTTTAACTAAGGAAAAGGATTTAGGATCACGGCGTTATAACCAAATTAATACTATATTTTATATTAATATAGCTGCTACTATTCATATAGTTAAGAATCACACCCCTTTATGTAACAAAAAGTCTATAAATACCTCTATAAAGTGGGGCAAAGCAAATCGGCTTACTGCTACTATAAGGGGAGATTTAAATATTTTCCCTAATAATAATAAAATAATATTAACAGACGTCTATTATATACCTAAACTAGGTATTACTTTACTTAGTCAAAGTCGACTTAATAATATAGGTATAGCCTCTATTATATGGCAGAAACCTATTCTATGTAATATATATAAAGACTATCTCATAGCTACGGGCTATAAGAATAATAACCTCTATCTCTTTAAAGTACCCTTGAATCAGGGTTATAAAGCCCCCTTGAATAAGAGAAATAATGATATTAATAATGATATTAATAATGATATTAATAATGATATTAATAATGATATTAATAATGATATTAATAATAATAATAATAGTAATGATAATAGTAATAATAATAACAAATTACTCTATACGCAATCTATAACTAATAATAATAACAAAGATTAATATACACTATAGCATGACCGTTTAGGTCATATTAGCTAGAAATACCTAAAGAATCTTTTAGAAAACACTGAAATAAATAATGACTTTAATAAGTCAAAGGCTATAGATATAATAAATCTTCCACCTTATGAAGCCTGCCTTAAGGGTAAGTTTATTAGTACGGTTAATACAAAATCAATATATAATAAAGATCTAGATTATCTAGATTATATAGCCTCAGATCTTTGTGGACCTATAAGTCCTGAAACCTCTAATTACTATAGTTAGTTTATAATATTTATTGATAAATATACCCGCTTCGTATAGGGAAAACCATTACGAAATAAAATAGCTAAAACTATTACTAAAGCCTTTAATGAATTTAAGGCTGAAGTTAATAGTAATAATAATAGTAATAAGCGTATTAGAGAATTTAATACGGATAGTGGATTAGAATTCACTAATAAACGTATGAAAACTATATATATAAATAGTAGTATTATTTATAATATCAGACCGCTATATATACACGAACTAAACGGACTAATAGAATATATTATACGTACTATTATAAATAAAACTAGATCAGTACTATATAACTCTAGTCTACCCTTAAACCTATGGGGTAAAGCAGTCCTTGCTTCTATATACCTATATAATAGGACCCTATATAAGGTTCTTGAATATAAAACTCCTTATAAGTTAAGGAATAAAAGAAAGCCTGATATAAGTAATATAAGGGTATAGGGTAGTTTATGCTACTATAAAGATTAAAATCCGTTATTAAAAAAGCTCGATCCTAGAGCTATAAAAGGAGCTATTATTAGTTATAGCTCTAATAGTCATAAGGTCTATAATATAACTAATAGAAAGGTGCAATAGTCGAGAGACGTTGTTATATTAGAAAGCACCTTTATTACTTAATAGAAAGAGTTACCTATATATATCAAATCCCAATTCGATAATAATACTACTACTAAAAGTAGTAATAACAATAATAATGATAATACTAAGATGTCTTCCCTATATCCTAGTAATAAGTCTTTGCCGAATCTAACTATTAAGGCTGGTATTAATAATAATAATAATAATACTACAATTCAGGATATAAATAGTAATAATAATAACAATAATAATATAACCAATAATAATACTAGTAATAACTAGTTGTCTGACGTTCGAGAGGACAACTATAAATTATTACCTAGAGATTGCACGAATAGTAATTCGGAGAGTACTACTATTGGTAGTAATAGTAGAAATAAATCCAAGTTAATAATATGACTCCCCACTATAACAGAAGAAGCTAAAAAACAATATAATTAGGTTAAATATAAGGAAACTGCACTTTTCACCCTTAAAGACGTCCTAGTCTTAAGGGAATACCTAAACTATAATAATAATAATAATAATAATAATAATAATAATAATAATAATAATAATAATGATAATAATAATAATAATAATAATAATAATAATAATGATAATGATAATAATAATGATAATAATAATAATAATGATAATAATGATAATAATGATAATAATAATAATAATGATAATAATGATAATAATGATAATAATGATAATAATGATAATAATGATAATAATAATAAGAATAATATAAATATAAACAAAGCTTCTTATATATTAGTAGCAACTACTCTTTATAAGCTAGCTACTTATAAGTAAGCAATCTACTCTCTAACTTTTACCTACGTAGATATTGATAAGGATCTATATATTAAGATACCTACTGGTTTCTTATATGATAAAAATACTGATAAATTAATATATAACTATAATAATAATCGAAAGGATAACGGCTTAATATATAAGCTAAATAAAGCCTTATATAGCCTAAGACAAAGCCCACGCCTATAGTATTAAGCTCGGAATTACGCCGCAGCCCCTTCGCAAAAAGACTACAACAAATTCACCTAGTTCGCAGGTATAATTCGGGAAACACTATATAGGTATTTAACCTATACCCTCTACTAGTTAAGGAAAATAATATAGGAACCCTATACATTCCTACTACTTATAAGCAAACCCTCTAAATATTATAAAGTCGGATGCGCGCTATACCGGGGCTAATTATATTAGAGCTAAACAGGCTACTAAGGCTCTTATAGCAATACCCTCGCTAAACCTTCTAGTAAGGTGCTATAAAAGCTACTATATAAGATAACTCCTTAACCTAAAAGGTTAACCTTCTAGTAAGGTGCTAAAAGTAAACGCTACTATATAAGAGGTAACTCCTTAACTAGAGAGGTCTTTCCTAAGAGGTTCTTATAGCTAGAAGTATAAGAAGCTCTGCTATTATAAGTAGGGTCTTATACCTCTCCCTTATCCTTATCCTTATCCCTTAATTATATTAATACTAAACCCCGTATATAAATATATTAAGCCTAAGCGAGGTATACCCTTTAGTATAAATAATATAGAGGGGATCGCTAGAGAGTTTAGCCTCGATACGATTAATAAAACCCGCTCCTTTATTAACTACTCCGCTATATATAGAGAGCGTATTATTAGTATAGCCCTTAAGAGGGCTTACCTTAATACCCCTATAGGGGACTCTATAAGGCATAATAATATTAGAGCTAAGTAAGTAAACTTAGTAGTAGAAGTTTAGCGGGTTATTATATACCCTATAGAGTAGCCCTTCTTCGAGTAAGTCCTCTATATTACTAAGGTAGAGGTAGCCTAGGCGGCCTAGGTAAATATTAGTAAGTATAGCTTATGCTAACTGCTTTAATATAGAGAGAGCGTTACTAATAATAGTATAGCTAGCGGACGAAGCGGTAATAGAGGTAATATTAGTAGCGCGGGTAGTGCGCGAGAGGAAAAGTCGATAGTTTTATAGTTTAAATAATTAAAAACTACGTTATTATCGATATAAAGTTAAAGATCGTGAGGCTATCTAGTAGGGTATATATAAGTGCGGCTATAGTTAGGAGAGGTAGTTAGTAAGATCACGTGACCGAAGGCTATGTATTGTCAGGAGGCGCGGAGTTAGAAGGTCTATTGCACTTGAGCAGGTAAAATCACTATGCAGTGGCCAGAGGCCACGCCTATAGTATAAACACTTACGGTCAAGACTACTTCGGTATTACTTTTAAGTATCTCCTTATGATGAGGGGGTATTTATATTAAATAAAAATAATTATAAAGCTATTCTAGCCTGTCATATTAATGATATGCTATTAGCTATTAATAATAATAATACCTATAACTATATATATAATAACTTATAAAAGCATCTAAAACTTCAATGCTTATGGGAGCCTAGTACTTTTCTAGGAAATGAAATAATAATAGACCGTATGAATAAATATTTATATATAAAATAAATAAAGTACGCTAAAAAGATAATTAATAAATATAATAAAAGAAAGGTCTATGGGGCTTATACCCCTATGGATAATAATTTAAGGTTGTATAAGAACGACTCCTATGCAACAAAAGAGGAAATATTACAATATTAACAAGAAATCGGAGCCCTACTATACCTAGCTTTAAAAACAAGGCTAGATATTACCTTAGCGGTTATAATATGTGCCCGTTATAGCAGTAATCCCTCAAAGGAGCATTTTATAGCTCTTAATAGGATATAGGGATATATAAATAAATTCCCTAATTACGGTTTAATATATAATTATAATAAGGATATACCTAATAATAATATAATTAGATTTACGGATTCAGATTGGGCACGAGATCCTAACGATCAAGAATCAACCTCAGCCTATATATTTATATAGGGTTTATATAACATTATATCCTATTCTTCTTCTTAATAAAAAACACTAGCCTTATTAAGCTGCGAAGCCGAGTATATGGCTCTATCTAATGCAGCAAACGAGGCCTTACATATATAATAGCTATAACTTTATGCTTAATACTTTGGGCTATAGCTTTAGGCTATCCTATTAGTAGATCCCATACCTTAATAAGATACTACTTACTTACTCTCTATATATTTAATAAGATCCTTATAAAGAGTAGTCCCTTTAGGGAGCTATAAGTTCTTATATTATCTATATATTAAGCTCTCCTCTTTTAATAATTAGGGTAACTTTGTAGGGACTTACTAATCTCTATATATATACTAGCCTAGATATAGTAATTAAATAGTCTCCTTACTATAGCTTACTTACCTTAATAACTACTCTCTTTATAAGCCTTTATAATTAGCTTCTTCTACTACTTAAGATTATTAATAACTCGTTATAGTATTAGCTTTTAGTTTATTAGTCTAGTAAAAGGTAAGTAGTTCTTAATATAATAATCTAACGCTCTAGTCTTAAAGTTATAATACCTATAGATTCTAAGTAATATATAAGCTATAAGAATGAATAGCTACTCCTTAGTATAGTTTATAATATACTTACCTTCTACCCTTTATTATCTCTCTTAGTATATATAGCTCTAATAAGAGCGGGAGGTATATAAAAGACTGCGTATTAAGAAGAGAGTATTATATAAGGAGTATACTATACCCTTCGCTTATCTAGTAATTATCCTTATTATAAATCCTAATAAAGAGATCTATCTCTTCAAGTATAGAATAAGTACTTACTAATATATTTATGCCCTTATTAAGGTTAAATAGAGTTAGCTATAACTAGACTTAGTAAATAAAACCTTAGAATATAGCGCGAGGCCCTTATTATTAAGGACTACCTTAAAGCTTTCTAGGACCTATATACTTATCTTCTTTATATGGTACCTATAGATTTTAAGTAGTATATAAGCTAGCCCTTATTATTAACTTAGAGCTTAAAGTTATCCCTAGAGATATATAGCTTAAGTAGATATAACTCGCTAATACTACCTCTTTATAAGGCACCTATAGATTCTAGGTAGTATATAAGCTAAAAAAACAAAAAGCTACTTATTATTATAGCTTGCGGTATACTTACTTCCTATCCTTTATTATCTCTCTTACTATATATACCTCTAATAAGAGCAGGACCTAGTAGCTAGTAGGAATAGGTACTTACTAGTATATTTATAGCTTTATTAAGGTTAGATAGAGTTAGATATAACTAGACCTAGTAGATAAAAATTTAATATATAGCGCGAGGTAGTTATTATTAAGGACTACCTTTAAGCTTTAGAAGCTCTCCCTTACTTATTTTGTTTATAAGGTACCTATAGATTTTAAGTAGTATATAAGCTATAAAAATGAATAGCTACTCCTTAGTATAGCTTATAATATACTTACCTCCTATCCCTTATTATCTCTATTAGTATATATACCTCTAATAAGAGCGGGAGGTATATGAAAATTAACGTATTAAGAGGAGATTACTATATAAGGAGACTATTATACTATTTATATATATTCAATACTAGATATTATAGTTAATATCTTATTAGAAGACCTAATAGCTAGCGCTCCCTAGTAAAGAGAATAGAATATATAGTATTACTAATTAGATTTATTCTACCTATAGCGTAACCTTGCTAATAGAAGTGTTCTCCTCAGAGCTAGCCATGGCCAGCGCTCCCTAGTATTATTAATAAGCTTAGAAATATTACCCCAAAGCTAGGTTTATATACTCTTATTACCCTTTTATAGTAGAGCTACCTCTAGAGTTTAACCTTATAGAAACTATAGACTACTTAGGGCTTTATATTATAAATTAAGGTAGGAAAATAGGATTTCTAAATATACTTATATAGAATAGGAGGGGGTAAAAGAAGAAAAAGGGAAAAGGAAGTTAGTTAGGTTATAATAAGAAATCGAGGCGAATATTATATAAATAGGTTTATAAAGCTAGATTTAAAGTATATCTTAGTATAAAATTGATAGAATCCCCTTTATAAGTATCTTTCTCTTTCTCTTTAGTAAATAATATAATATTTATAATAATCTTTTCTAAGAAAGGGGGGGGGGGGGGTAAGAAGGGTTTACTAATATCCTCTCTAAGGGCTAGTAACTACGACTTTAATACCCTCTTTCTCCTTCTCCTCTTCTCTCTTACCTTTAGGTTATTAATCTTATATTTATTTAATAAGAGAGGTCTTTAGTATTATTACTAATCAATTAGGGGTCTTATATGTCCCTAGGCTTAATAGCCTTATTATACTTACTAATAGATATTAAGGTTATTTAAGTAGTTATTATATTAAATAGTATTAAGGAGGTATATTTAAATAAGTAAGGAGTTATTAATACTATCTCTTACCTTTATTCCTAAAGCTTAGGAATATGATCCCTAAAGTCTTAAACTTTTAAAATAAGAGATATAAGAACGAATAAATAAAACTAAGTCTATAAATTATTAATTAAAATAAGTTATAATCAAAGAAATATTATATATCCCCTAGATCCTCTATCTTAATATACTCCTTCTCTTCCTCTTTTAATATCTTAGGAATCTTAATAACTAATTCTTATTTAGCTTTTTAAGCCTTAATTACTTTTTCCAAATCCCTTAAATATTATTTTAATTATACTACTAATTATAATAAATCTTCCTCTTTATCCTAGTTACTTCACCTAAGTATTATAAGTTTCTCCTCCTCTTCCTTAGGTATATAATTATTATATTCTTTATCCCCTAGTATTAAAAAGACTTTTACTAGATTTCGTTCTAAATTAGATCTATAAATATCTAAGTTACTTAATTCCTAATATCCTTTAGGAGCTTAAATAAATTTATAAAGTCGATCTCTATTAAACAGCTTCCTAGTAAGCTTATTACTTACTAAAGTTACTAATTAATATAATAAAGTATTCTAGGCTTATAATAGTATATAAAAGGGGCCTTGCTATTAGTAATTAAGTATCTTAATAAATAATCTATTAAAAGAACTCTTAATATTAAATACTAGTACTAAATTACCTACCTCTAGCCTCTCTTTTCTTATTATCCTCTTATATTAAGTATTATAATATTCTACTACTTTCTTATATTAATTATTAATTATTCTTCTAGCTTATTTCCTATCTTTAGTAAGTTATAAGAAGGCCTATAGATATAGTTAAACTTTATCTCCTTTTATTATTACCAAAACCTAACTAAGAAACCTCTAGGTTAATATTAATATCTCTATAGGGGTAATTGGTTTAAACTTATATAAAAGATAGAAAGGGCTAAAGCTAGTTAAGGTATAAACGCTTAATTAGTTTATGAATAGGGTAACAAGAAGGTATAGTTAAGGATTAATATCTCTCTCTCCTCTAGTCTATATTAATAATATATAAGTAATTAGCTAATATCTAGTCTTAACTAGCCTATTAGCCCTTAAGTTATGAATAGATATTACTTTCCTCTTTATATTATATTTCCTATTAAATTTAATAATGATTTCCTTATTCTCTAGGCCTCTATTAATTATAATATCGCTATATAGTCTACAATAATAGATAATCTCTTCCTAGATAAACTTAGTAATCTTAGCTAAAGTTACTCCCTTAAGCTAATAGGCTTTAAGCTATCCTATAAGTAGATCCCTTACCTTAATAAGGTATTACTTACCTATTCTCTATATATCTAATAAGATCTTTATAAAAGGTAATCCCTTTAGTAAGCTATAGGTCCTTATATTATCTATATATTAGGCTCTCCTCTTTTAGTAATTAGAGTAACTTCTTAGGCATTTACTAATCTCTAGATATATACTAGCTTATATATAGTAATTAGATAGTCTTCTAGCTATAGCTTACTTATTTTAATAACTACTCTCTTTATAAGCCTTTATAACTAGCCTCTTTTACTATTTAGGATTATTAATAACTTATTATAGTATTAGCTTTTAATTTATTAGTCTAGTAAAAAGTAAGTAGTTCTAAATATAATAATCTAACGCTCTAGTCTTAAAGTTATAATATCTTACTAGTTAAACTCCTAGAGGGCGTCTCTATATTATTAAATAATAATTAATTTATTAAGAATATACTGAATAGGTCTACGAATTATTAAGAAGTAAATCTAGGATATTTATTATATTACTAATATCCTCTTTGTTTCTTACTAGGACCTCCTTTATATATTACTTATTACTATATTATTAAGCTCAATTAAAGAGGGAACTAGCTTCTATATCTATAAAGAAGATCTATAAATTAATTTAGGAGTTAATTTCTCTTTTAGCTTCCTTATTAATAATACTAGAAGGACCCCGGGGCTTTTATAATAAGTAGTTTATTACTATATTTTAAGTATTATAGATATATTATACATTAAAGTTAAATATTTAAATCTAAGTAATCTAGTAAATAATAAGGGCTTCTAGAAGGTCTATAGCTACTCTATTTAGTTATATAACTAGTATTTAGGTATCTATTTCTAAAATAAAGTATTATCTATATAGATAGTTATACACCCTCTTTAAGGCCTTTTAAACCCTAAATAACTCCTTCTTCTTAGCCGTATATAATAGTTTAGGTCCTAACTAAGTATTACTCTTAAAGCGAGAGACTATATACTAATTATTAATAAATTATCCTAGGATTCTACCCTATCCTATGTTGCTAGTATTAACTATAAGATAGATATCTCCTCCTCTAAGACTATAATCTATAGTAATAAGAATTGGAGCTTCTATAAGTATTATCTTTAAGGTATTTATAGCTATTGACTACTTCTCCCCCTAGCTAAAAGAGGTATCCTTCTTAAGTAAGTTAGTAAGTAGCTTTATAATAATAGAGTAATCCTTTACCTAGGATCTATAGAATATTATAATCCCTAGGAAAGCCCTTAACTCTCTTGAATTAATATAAGTAACCTATTTATAGATCTTACCTATCTTTACCTCCTCTAGACGTTACCTATTAGTACTATAAATATAGCTAATAATTATTATTACTTCCTAGGCTTATTATAACTTAACTACTACTATTATATACTCTACTAGCTCTAGATTAACTAGGACCTTATTAATATTCTATAATTATTCTAAAGTAAATCTATAAATCCCTAGATAAGACTTAATCTCTTCTTTTTTATATTATAAAGTTAGTCCTTTAATAGTAATATTATTAAGAAAGGCTTTATAATAGCTAGGGATAAGGTTATATAGAATTCTAATTATATTCTATATAACTAAGTAACTAAGTTTATTACTCCTTATAGTAATATATATATCTATAGTAATCTAATAAATAATATTAATATTATTAAGTCTCTATTTATAGGGTCTATAGGGACTTAGGTATATCCTAAAAAGAAGTCTAATAGAGATAATAGTTAATATATAGTAAAGTCCTCTAAAAGGTTATTTATTAAAAGGGGTAGTGCTATATCTTATATTATAACTATATTTATTTTAGTTACTAAGTTAATAAGCCTTATGTTACTATCCTTCTTATATATAAGGAAGAATAAATTATAATAAGCTATATAACTTTGCTTAAGAATTCCGTTCTTTAGTCTATCCTTTGGAATTATAGCAATATCCTACTCTAGTCCTCTTAATATTAGGATTCCTTTTGCCTATAATATCTTATATAGTACTATTTAAATTATTCATAAAGGGGTAATAGAAAGGTATATAGGGCTATAATACTTAAACGCCTAGGCTAAAGCCTTCTCTCTTATGATAAGAATAGCTAAAAGAAGCTTATTTTCTTTAAGCTATAAGTAATTAATAGTTTTAAGGATAGCTTTTTATTAAGCTTTTATAAGCCTTATTCTTTACTTAATAATTTAAAACTTTAATATAATTAGGCATATAAATAGGGTACCAGGATCTAGTATTATATTCCTCTTTACCCTTATTTATACTTTTAACTTCTACTCTTAGTCTCTATCTAGGGTTAAACTATCTAATATAATATTATTAATAGGTTAGATCTTCTTATTCTTTATCTTATATATTATCTTAATATCTTCTATTAGTAATATAAGCGTTATTAGTATAGATTTATAATTATTATAAGAGAAAATACTATCTATAGCTATAATAACTTTAACTACTTTCTAATATACTGACTTATACTTCCTCCTAGGTACTTTCTTCTTTAATATTCTCTTCTTAGGTCTATAAAAATAATATTAATAATTAGTATTATAGCTATTATATCCTATTATATATCCTATACTTATAATAGCTTTATAGATATTATTAAGCTTAGGGGTAACTTTATCTTAGATTATAATCTCTAGGATCTTATTTACAATTAATGTAAATTCTTTAAGAATAGTAATAACTTCTTTATCTAGGTCTAGTTATTATTTAACTTTATTTAATAAGTTATAAGAGCCTCTAAAAGCTTATTAAGGGGCTTTAATATCCTAATATATTCTTATACTCCTTAATATTATATTTAGCTCTTTCTTATCTTTAGTATTATTAACTTCCTAATTACCTCCTATAAAGTCTAAGCTTATTACTATATTAGGTCTATTAGTAGTAGCCTCTATTCCCCCTCCTCTATAGGAGATATACGAGTATATTAATACTAAGAAGGAATAAAGCGATTTATTTTAGTAATAACCTCTAAGAAGCGAGTAGTTATGTCTCCTATATAAAAGGATAGTGGGATATTAATCTTAATATTCCAAGACTAAAACACTCTAATAATCTAGTTCTATATATAGTTTAGCGTTATTCTAGGCTTTAAGATAAAAGGGGCTCCTAGTACTAAGTCCTTATTATAAGTATTCTTAGGGAAAATAGAAAAGCCAATATCTTAAATCTAATTACTACTAATATAAATATTATTTATAATTATACTTATAAATTAGGTCCTCCGCTCTCTATTAGTAATCCTATAGATCCCTATATTTATCTTAACTATATTACTCCATAAGTCGAGGCGCTTAATATAATTTTTACTAATAAGGCTAATAGCTAAATAACTATTAATAATCCCTCTAATTAGTATATTCGCAAGGCTATAAAATATAATAGTAATCTACTAGTAGGTTATAATAAAGTCTAGGATAATAATATGCCTTAGTAATAGAAATAATACAGAATCCTAGTTTTCGATTATAATACCTATTTTAAAGATAGGATTAATTATATAGTAATCAAATTAAATTACCTTAGTTTATAAATACTTAGGTAAGTCTATAGAGGTAGCTACTAAAGTTACTGAGCCTTTAGAATAGTTCTTACTATTATTCTATAAATCTATCTACTCTTATAGCTCCTTATTACTCGCTCTAGTCTTATGAAATTAATCTAAAAGTATAATCTTAGTAGGAATAAAGACTTCTTATACTTCTAAGTTATATCTATCCTTATACTTATTAATTATAGCTTTAGTAGTATTATAAATTATTCTATTCTAATCTAGCTAGTTCTAATAAAGGAAGGCTTTAGGGATAGGCTTACTTACTCTTTTAGGATATAGGTTAAGAGTAAAAGCATAACTAGTTTTTAAATTACTATATTAAATCTAGAGCTTATCTTATTTATCCTGCTTTTATTACTTAACTTATTCTCTAGGGGCGTCTAGTAGTATAATATCCTTAGTATTATCCTTATTATGAAGTAGCTCTATAACTCTCTAAGTAATCTAAATAGGAGGGTCTCGAATTATAAGTAGGTCTACTACTTAGGAAGCTTATTAATAGTAAGTATTATAAGGCTCTATATAATAACTCCTAGCTTTCCCTCTCTCTATTATAGTAATATGTTCTACTAGGTTAATATATTAGTTCTCGGGCTTAAAGCTAAAGAATATTATATCTATAAAGTTATACAATTATATAATATCCTCTAATAAATTCCTAAAGCTAATAGATTACTTAGGGCGTGCCTTATTATAACTAATAGTCCTTATAACCTCCTCTAGGAGCTTTAGCTACTACTTCTCTACTAACTTGCCTATAGTAACTATATAGTATATAAAGGTATCCTTATTAACTAGGATATATTTTAAGATTATCTAGCTATTAGTTAATTCATAGTTATAATCTTTATTAATAATACCTATCTTAACTTTAGTACTTATATCTAGGGTACTGATAAAGTAATAGGGAGATATATAGTAGTAGACCTTATTCTAGCTAGCTTTAGGGTACTTAATATAGCTAATAATAATATAATTTAGAGCGCTATAAAACTAGTAAGCTCCTATAGCCTAGAAAGCTATATAATATAGTAGCTTATTTTATTAAAAGTCTCTATAGCCTCCTCTTACTCCTCCTCTCCTATATCTATAGTATTACTAATATCCTCTATAATAATCTCTATATTTAGCTTATAAGTATAAGTATTACTATTATTAGTATTAGATCTATAAGTAATCCTAGGATTATTATTTATAAGCTTTGATAGCTTCTATAGTATTGAAGTTAAAAATATTATCTCTTTAGCTAATAACTCTCTTCATAAGGGTTAAGATATCTATCTTATAGTTAGCTCTATTAGTATTTAGAGTTCTAAAGTTTTATATAAGAGAGTTAATAATTAAGCTAGTAATCTAGGCTATAGAGAGCTTCTTATCTTTAGCCTTCTACCTTATTAGAATTATCTTTATAAGGACTTAAAGTATTATTATTAGTTTAGGCTTAATAAGGCTAGATAACTACTAAAGCTCCTAATAAGTAGTAGATTATTTAATTAGGGCGTCTTTTATTATTACTTACTACTTTAAAATAATCTCAGTAAGCTAATAACTAAGACCTTAAGCTATAGCTCTTCTAGCTCTCTTCTAAAAGTAGTAGTAAGTAACATAAATAAGCTTAGCGTTAATAAGCTTGGTGTCTCCATACTGGATAGCTCTCTATTAAAGCTATTAAATAGTAATAATTAATACTATAACTAAAGAAGAGTTATTATCCTTAATATAAGATCTTATAACTAAGTTCTAAAGATCCTTATTAGGGTCTTATTAAGACTTTAGGTCTATATATCTAAACTAATATAGAAGCTTCTCCTTAGCTTCCTTCTAGGTCTTCGCTTTACTAATATAAGATCTTATTATATCTTATAATTACTAGAGCTATATATATAAACCTTGTTCTTTATATTATTATTAGCCTTATAATAAAGCTTTAAAAAGCTCTTATAATTCGTAATAAAGATAAAGATATTAGTTTTAATAAACTTAGGCGCTCTAGTAGAGTAGGGGGTTATTATTATAATAGTAGGACGTCTTATAAGTAGTTTAGTAAGGGCTATAATATCCTAATTAGTATAAATTCCTTTAGGAGAATATAGAGTATTTAAAGGTATTACTCCTATTCCTAAGGTAAGATTTATAGACCTATTTATATTATTATTAGAAGCTAGCTATCTTATAATATAAGGTTATATCTCGCTAAACGAGGCTCTCATAAATCTCTCTTTAAGCTATTTCCCCTTATTAGAAGAGGATCTAGTATTTAAATTAGCTAACGAAGAAGACGATATAATACTTATAGGTCTATAAATATTAAAGTTAATATTATATAATTCAAGTAATAAAGTCTTCTAGTTAATAAAGTAAAGTTATTATTATAATATCTTCTAAATAATAAAATAAAGTAAGTAGTTACAACTCTTCTTGAATAAAGTAAAAAAGGAAATATTATAAACCAAATAAATATAGGAAAGGTCTAGCGACCTCGATCTTATTACTCTAGGCTTTTATAATCTACTTTAAGTCTTACTACTTAATGTAAAAAGGTCTTCCTAATAACGCTCTTATCTTAGAAGGATTTATAGCATTACTATATTAGTATCTCTTTTAAGGGTTAGCACGTTACTCTTAGTACTTAGGGCTATAATAGTAAGGGGTTTATTAGTCTTTATTGACTAATCTAGTTAATCTCGCTATACTTATTAGCTTAGTAAGACTACTAATTGCTATATTAGTCTTATATATAGCTATCTTAGCTGCTTTAGCTATAGCTTACTAGTTTAATAATAGTAGTTATAATAATATATAAGGGATAAGGAAAGGGATACGCTCGCTAGAACCTACTAATAGCAGTAAAAGGGGGCGGATAGGGAGGATTTTAGGGTCTATGTTATTCTTACCTTAACTCTATAAGAAAGCATAGCTATTACTATTCTCTTAGAACTAAGGTAAGTCTATAAATATCTTCCTCTCTTCTAGATTATATTTATTATTACTCGTATGATTATTATTCGTTATTTATAGATTCTTTAGGCTTATTATCGTATTTAACGTAAATTAATTATATATATATATATATTAATAGCAGGGATATATAGATATAGTGAAGGCACCTAACTCTCTAAGAAACCTATAAAAGCTATTAAAAAGAGCAAAAGAATCCGCTTCTAGGTACTATTAGAAAGAGCTAGAACTAGTAGGACCTAAAAAGATAATAAATAATATAACTTAACTTATAAATAGGTAAGAATATTAAAAATAGGCTTCAAAGATATATAAAGTAATTTATAGATCTAATTAAAAGAGATTATCTAAATTAGGTATAAATTCGCTTTAAATAATGATAATAAAAACGAGGTATATATTTATTAGGGTCCTAATAGTAATAATAAATAAATAAAATCTAATTCCCCCTAGTCTCCGACGCTCCTCTCCTCTACGCTCTACTCCGTAGTCCTCCTGCAATGGGCCCGTGCGCTAAGGGAGCTTTTCGAAAGCTGCGCAGCCAAGTCCATCTTATCCCATTCCAGTATATATAGTAGCTATAGGTATTTATATCCCTAGAAAGGGCGAAGGTTATAGGTTAGGGCTGCTCTATTATTAGCCTACTACTAGCGAAAATACTAGCGGAATTACTCCTCTTTAATCTATAGTAGCGAATACTAATTATAGTATTTAAGTAGGCTTATATTATCAAGTATTATTGTAATTAGTATTATCTTAGCTTATAGTTCTATACGTAAGCTATTTATAGCGAGTATCTTAATTATTTAAGTAATAACTTCTTAACTACCCCGTTCCCCTCTACTATTTAGTTCCTTTATATATAAAGGGGTCGTTTTTACCTCTATTCCTTCTATATAAGTCTAATCCTTATATCCTATATATCCTATAAGTAAAACTACTAATCTCTTAATATCTTATCTAATCTTATAAATAGAAAATCCCTTCTATTAAAATACTTATTACTTAAAGGTGTATAGAGCGAGTATAATACTACTATAAGTCCTATGAATATATACAAAGGCGAAGAGCTAATTAATATATTTATCCTTTATAATAACGAGCTACTAGTTCTAGTTAAAGCCTTTAGAGTAGTTAAATAGATCCTATATAATTCTATAGTAAGGGTATATTACTTTATCTTCTAATATGTATCTTAAAATTACCTATTTAATATATATAACTACGTATTATTAGTACTATAAATGGTAAGCCCTTAATCCTTACCCCATAACTAGTATATACTAGCTACTTAAGAGCTTTAGGACTAAGGTAGCTACTTTAGAGGTACTAAAATATTATAGTATTACTCCTATTTAGTAGTACTATAAAAGAGGTATACTTATATATTATAAGCACGTAGTTTATATTATTAATAATAGTATTAATACTCCAAGGGATCTACTTAGGAATATAGTATAAGGAATAAGGCTTATATTTAAGGAAGGCGAGGTTTGCCTTCCTAATAAGTTTCTTAATTATAACGCTATTCTTATAGGTTTTAAAGTAAAGTATATAGTTATACCCTAAATACTAGATACCTATCTTCTAAAGTAGCGCTTTAGAGATAATATTAATATAAAAGCTCTCTATATATCCTATATTATAGAGTATGAAACCCTCTATATTTATACCTTTTAGGCTATTAAGAGTATTCTTAATAATATCTATATCCTTTATAATAATTAGGTATAAAGCTATTCTAGAATTAACTTATTCTCTGTTATAATACCTAATTAGAAAGGAGATAAAGAGGGACTCATTATTTACTAGGTATATCCCTCTATAGTTATCTAAGAATATAGACTTATATAATATATAGGGTCTAAAGTAGGGGGCTATAAAGATATTCAGGTACTCCTGATGTAAGTTAATTATATTATCCCTAACCTTATTTAAGAGGGCTATATAGAAAGTAATTACTACTATATCAATAGGGTAGCTTAGGGCTATATATAAGGGGTTAGACCCGAGTTTATTTAATAAGAGGTTGCTATAATACTATTTATTTAAGCTAAAGAGGAAAAGGGTAAGTTTCCCTCTCTAGTAGAGATTTCGCTAGTCTATAGGGAATAACTAGGTAGGCCCTAGGTAAGCCCTAGGTAGCTCCCTAAGGTAGTAGACCTAGGTAGAAGCCTAGGTAGACTTAACCTAAGTATAGCTTATAACACTATCCCCCCTCCTAGCTAATCCTCCCCTAGGTATAGGCTAGGTTATTATTATTATCTATAACTAGCTTATATAGGGCTTTATACTTTTTTACTATAGTAATCTCTAGAATAGCTTCTATAAGCTCCTAGGTAGGCTCTATATACCCCTCCTACTTAACTAGGACCTTATACCTCTACTCTTACCTAACTACTTTCTATTACACTATATATATCTCCTCTATATACTACTTAAACTCGCTATTATTACCTATAATTAGTAATAGCTAGGGATCTATCCTTACCTAGGCTAGTAAGGGGTCCTTTAGTACCCTCTAGAGGAGGTCTATATAAGGCCTTAGGTAGATATTACTAAGTATATCTAACTTAACGATATATAGGCTTAGGACTCTAATTATAATATATTTATAATATAACTATAATAGCTTCTTACTAGGCCTAGGGCTTTTATAGTTAGCTATTAAAAGCTAAACCTTATTACTTACTTAATACTCCTCTATAAGTATCCTATACTAGTTTATATTCTCCTCGCTATACTATTAAGTAGCTATAATACTTACTCAGATGAAGTCTACTACTTCCTATAGTCTTATTACTAGGAGGGTAGCTATTATATCCCTAGAGGGGGCCTCTTCTACTATATTATCTACTATAAGTATAGGGTTAATATAATACCTATATTCTAAGAAGAATAGTAAGAGCTTAGTTATACTACTAACCTTAATATATAGCGCTAGCTAAGTAGTAAGTAAGAGCTACCCCTAGCTATCCTATACCTAGGTTATAAATATCTATAAAATAGCTTATATCTCTTGGTTCTACCTCTTAGTATTACTATTAGTTTATAAGTAATATATAGTATTTAATAATCTCCTTATAGTAGTAAGGTAATAGAATTTAGCCCAGAAATAGCTTACCTAATTAGACCCTTAATTACTAATAATACTATATAAGAACCTATAGAACTAGAAGTAGGAGGTAAGGAACTAATAGATAGAAGCTTTTACCTCTATAATACCTATCTCCTCTAATAATACTAACCTACCTAGCTTATTTACTATAACCTATAAGTAGTAGCTAGTATTACCCTTTATAAGTAATACGTTTATAATAAAGTCTATTAAGAGGTCTAAGTATAACTAGGTAGGTATTAGTAGGGGCTTTAGGAAACCCCTCTTAGCTTACCTCTAGATATATATCTATCTATAGATATTATAGTTCCTTATAAATCTCTATACTATCTATAAGTATCCTAGTTAATAGAGCTATTAGCTTACTATTTCTAGTATATTATTATAACTTAAGTAAGTAGTTATACTTAAGTTATAGCTCTATCTAATAATCTTTATATAGAGCTCCCCTAATAAGTTATTATTATCCTCCCTACTAGGTACCTATAGCTTCCCTCTAAATATTAGCCTCCTCTAACTATTAATATTATACTTACTAATTTACATCTTAGCTTTTATATCTAATAGGAAGCTCTAAACCTAGTAAGTAATTATATAATATATAGCTTTATATATTATATCCTTCTTTATAATTTATAGCTATAGTACTTATAGCTTAGGGTTATTATTAAAGATTATAATATCTAGGATATTAATATAGCCCTTCTAACTTCTCCTTACTAAGGGGCTACTACTTCCTTACTAGGGTAGTATTGAATACTAAAGTTATATTAAGATAGCTCCTTTATTTACTAGCTCTAGCGTTTTATAAGGCGCTACTTTTTTATAAAATATTTAAGCCCCTAGTAGTTAGTTAGTATTTTAAAAATAGTTATACTATATAGCTCTACTCTCTATATATATAAGTAAGAAAGAACTACTAGGAGCTCATTATTATATATAGGGTAGTTATACTCTATAGGTAAGAGCTTCTATAAGTAGAATACTATAGGATACTAAGTACCCTCTAGGTTAACTTATAAGAATACCCCTCTTAGTATAAATCCTAAATAGTTAGTTTTAATAATAATCTTATTTTTTAAATTAATTAGTAGAGTACTAGCTAGGTACTAAAGAGCTACTTAAGCTATAAAAAGGCTTATTCTTAGCTATCTCCCCAATAGAATATTATATTCTTCTTAATAGACTCTATAAGTAGCTTACTTATATTCCTATACCTTAGTATAAATATATTATAGTAGTTCATAAACCTTAGGAAGCTCTAGACCCCCTTTAGGGAGGTAAGGGGTAATTAATTAGTAATTAGTTAGAGTTTCTTAAGGTTATAAGAAAATTCTTCTCCTATTATTATAATAAACCCTATATATTTAACCTTCTTAATTAAGAACTTATACTTTATAGGGTTAATATTTAGCTTACTACTAGCCTCTAGAGGACCTCCTAGACCTTTCTCTTATAGTCTTCCTTGTTTCTATTAGAATAAATTAATATATTATTTATATAAGTAATAATAAGGTTATTAAAGAAGTTCTATAGGATATTATTAATATATTACTAGAAGCTAATAAGGGGTATTAGTTAGGCTAAATAGGTAGATTACTTACTTAAATAACCTATATTAGGTATAGAATATAATTCTCTCTTAATACTTCTCTATTACCCTTGACTTATAAAAAGCTATTATTATATCTAACTTGGTATATTACTTAGCGATACTTCTTTAATATAGCGTCTTAGAGATTAGTAAGAAGGGGTAGTAGTTTTTCTTAGTAATTATATTAAGGGCTTTATAATTAATATAAAAGCGAATTCCTCTACCTAGCTTCCTTATAAAGAGTACTAATACTCTAGTAAGTAAGCTACTAGCCTTAATAAACCCCTTATTTAGGAGGTCTTATAAAGTCTTTTTAAGTACTAGTAGCTCTTCTCTTAATATACTATAGAGGGGGCCCTAAGGGGTATAGCTCCCTTTTATTTAATCCAAGTATAAAGCTAATCTAGTAGTCTACTCCTAGTTACTTAGGGGGTAGTAAGTAAGCCTTATTAGAGTTAAATAAGTTAGAGAACTCCTCTAATACCTAGCTTAGTAAATAGTATTATTAATTCTCTTTTAGTCTTAGGTTTAAGGCTTTCTTAATATTAAAAAGGCTAATAGCTTATATTAATACCTCTCTAATATCCTCCTAATACTTACCCTATTATCTTATTAAGTATTAGTAGATAATAGAGAATAAGGGTATATTAAGGAACCTTATAGCCCTTATTTCTTTTATAAGGGTATTTCTTCTTAATATTCTAGATATAACCTCATATATCCCCTCTTATAATATACCTAATAGGTTATAGTATGATAAATAACCCAGTTTTCTTCTATCTAAGGGCGCCCTAGGAGGATACTAAGATCTAAGCTATTAACTATATATATAAAAATATACTAGGTATAACTACTTATTTCTAGGTTAAATATTATTATACTTAGAGTATTACCTAGTAATAATTCACTAAGTATATACCCCTTTATAAGTTAGTATCTCTTCTTAATATATAAAAAGCAAAAGTATTAAGCTAAGGAAAGCTTAATTATTATATAAGTATTACTCCTAATATCTACTAGGGTATAAGCTAGATTTCCTCTATTAACTCTAACCCAAGTAATAATAAGCTTATTATTAGCTAGTTATTCCTATTTATATTCTTCTTAATAAGGTGAGCCCTCTTAAGGGCCATGCTAATAATAAGCTCTCTATATATAGCGGAGTAGTTAATAAAGGAGCGGGTTTTATTAATCGTATCGAGGCTAAACTCTCTAGCGACCCCCTCTACGTTATTTATACTAAAGGGCGTGCCTCGCTTAGGCTTAGTATATTTATATATAAGGTCTAGTGCTAATATAGTTAAGGGATAAGGATAAGGAAGAAGGAGAGGTATAAAGCCCTGCTCGTAATAGAGCTTCTTATAGTTCTAGCTATAAGAACCTCTTAGGAAAGACCTCTTTAGTTAAGGAGTTACCTCTCGTATAGTAGCGTTTACCTTGCTAGAAGGTCGACCTTTTAGGTTAAGGAGTTATCTTATATAGTAGCTTTTACCTTGCTAGAAGGTTTAGCGAGGGTATTACTATAAGAGCCTTAGTAGCCTATTTAGCTCTAATATAATTAGCCCTAGTATAGCGCGCGTCCGACTTTATATAGTAATATTTAGAGGGTTTGCTTATAAGTAGTAGGAACGTATAGGGTTCCTATATTATTTTCCTTAACTAGTAGAGGGTATAAGTTAAAACACCTATATAGTGTTTCCTAAATTATGCTTGCGAACTAGGTGAATTTGTTATAGTCTTTTTGCAAAGGGGCTGCGGGGTAATTCCGAACTTAATATTCTTCTTAACTTTATATCTCCTCCTTAGTAAGCTCTAGAGCTTAATTATACTCTAGAGTTAGTTTCTTTCTAACTGCTTATCTTCTTTTAAGGAGTTAATTATTATTTAATAGTTACTTATAACTTGATAATATATTAGTTCTTTCTTTGAAGTATTTATTTTTATAACTATAAGTAGCTAGTCCTCTTTATTAAGGTAATACTAAGTAATATAACTTCTAACTCTATAAGTATAATAAGTATAAGAATCCCTTATATCTTTCTAAAGCTATTAGTATTATATTAGGGAGGTACTTAAAGAGGACCTAGAGTTTTAATAGTTATAGCGTTTTACCTCCTTAACTTAGAAGATATATATAGCTCTAGTTATATAAATATCCCCCTTTATATCCTTAGTAGTAGGTCTCTAATATGGTCCACGTAGTAAGCGAAAGGTTAAAGTTGAAGAATCTTTCCCTTTCGAAGGTTTTCTCCTTAAAGGTAATAAGCCCTTTTATAAATATATACTACGTTTAGGTATATTTAATATATTCAATACGTTAGGCGCCCTTAGGTAGGATAACAGCGCTAAGCGCGTTCAATATTAATTACTTATATAAGAAGAGAAAGGCGTTAACTATAATATATAGTATAAAATCTGATTTATACCTCCTATTATAGTAACGTGCTAATAAGTAGAGCTATATTACTATATATAAATAAACTTAAGTAACCTTACTTTCTTTCTATTCTATATATATTATTATATCCTACTTTAAGCTAATGGAGCCTTAGGCATAGTATTAGCTATCTTTAGGAGGTTAGAGTAGTCCTTATCCTTATTATTAATAATCTCTTTAGTAATAGCTAGAAGTTAGTTAATATTAATACTATAAGTAATAGCTAGTTAGGTATTATCTTAGTATTACTCTAGGAACTAGTAGTAAGATTTATTAGTAACCTTGGGGAATAACTTAGTAATATTATTATCTTTAATTATAGTAATTAAGGTAGTAAGGGAGGCGATATTAGCGCAAAGGCCTTAGAGGTTTATAGCGTGCTTATATTAAAAATTAGCTATATCTATAGCCTTAGGGTTATTAAGGTTTAAAAGAGTATAGATAGCGCTAGCGTCGTTACTATTAACTATAGCCTAACTAACGTGCATATTATCCTTAGTACATATACTAGGAAACCTATATCGTAGTATCTACTTAATAATAAAGAATAGTAATATAGCGCTAAGATCCGGGTTACTTATAATTTATTTAGTTATAAATAGGTTAAGGGCGTAGAGGGATATATATAGACTAAGGATAATTATACCGTTCTAGATAAGGGTATATAGGGTAAGGTGTTTAGCGCGATACGTAGTAATAATATTAGTTATATTAAAGAAGTAGATATGCTAAAGGTATATATTAATTACCTCCTATGCGTTTAGGAACTTAATAAAGGAATAAGTAAGGTAATAGAGGCTAGAGATATAAGTATAGGACTACTAGTTAGTAATAATAATCTTCATAATACTAGAGGTAGTATTAGGCGTCTTAGTAGCGCTAGGTATATTAGAGGTATTAAAGGGGCTAATATTAAAAGAAGGGTTAATATTAGGGCGATTATCTAGACTTATAGCTAATGCTATATACTTAGTAAACAACTTAGTAATAAGGTACTACTTAGGGCTAAGGAAGCCTAGGCTCTTTTAAATTAGTCCCTTAGGGATAGTTACTATAATAAACTTAAACTTATTAGTAGCTAACTTAATAGATTAGCCTAAGTTAAGAGTGATAGTACTAGCGTTAGTAATATAACCCTTAGAGAGCGCTATAGCTAGGGCGATCTAGGTTTCTTTATATCTATTAAGTAGGATAGAGATATAGCTAATACGTTTATTATAGGCTTATATTCCCTTAATAGCCTTAATAATATTTATTATATTAGGGGTAATAATACTAGTAGCTTGCTTCTTAGGAGTAGCTATCTTATTAGTCTTATTCTAAGCGACGGGAGTTAATCTAGTGCTAGTTATACTAATATTAGTTAATAATTAAGGTTTAGTATACTTAGTAGCGTTAGTAGCTTAGTTAGGTTAGCTAGTATTAAGGGATTATTTAAGCTAAGTAGCTTTAATAGGTTTATTAGCTTAATTATATTTAGTAGTAATAGGTTTATTATCTCTACTTAAGGCTTCTCTAAACTTAATAGAAATAGGTAAGCTAGGAGTGTTAGTAATATTATATAAGTTATATTTAAGGGAGTTCTATGCGATATTATAGAAAGATAGCTACTTAAGATTTAAAATAGTATTAGGAAATTAGTAATAGAACTTGATTTAGTTAGTAGATAGTAGTTGGCTAATAGAGTATATGTTAGTTCTTAAGTAGATAATAAATAGGGTGCTTAACATATTATGGCTAGTTTTATAATACTAGGTCTTTTAATTAAGAGCGCGCTTAAAAACCTCTTAGTTATAAATATAGTATCCTAGCCTTTTATAAGGGATTTTAGTAATATATAGTAAGTAGTAGTATATATAATTAAGGGTAATATACTTAGTATTTTCTTATTTAGATTATTATCTATTAGAGGTAAAATATTATCTAGGTATATAAGATATAAATCGCTCTAGAAGCGCTAAGCGAGTATAATAACGATAAGTATTAGCAAGGGTTCTTAATATCTAGATAAGGATAATAGTAATAAGATAAGAAGTAGGAGTATAATTATTATATAGTAATAGGGATAAAAGTGTTAACGCTCTTTTATAAAAATACATATATAGAGGGAAAGGTTAGCTTAATACTAGGCGGGTAAAGGTAGTAGTAATAGCTAGTAGGGTTACCTAGTAAAATAAATTTATTTTATATATATATACTTAAGCACTAACTTTTCATATTAGTTAAATAAGAGTAGGGATTAACTTTCTAGCGAGGAGGGTAGTTATATTTATAAAGGTTCTAATAGTACTAAGGGTAGAAAGTATCTAAGAGGGAAGGCGTAATAGATATAGTTATCTTTATTAGTAGGTTTAATATAAATATTACTATTATTAGGGTAAAGTCCTTAGATATACTAAGCGCGCTAAATATTTTTATTGTATAATAAGGCCTTAGTTATAATACCCTTTCTAGTCTACTTATCTATTTAAGGCGCTTGAAGTAATAGGTTCCTTATTTATAATATATATCCTTTTATTCTACTAGGTTCTTCTCAGGCCTTCCTCTTAAGCGCTTTAGTAGTCTTTTATTAAGCTCTAATACTAGTCTAATACTCTATTAGATAGGTCTTTAAGCTTATACTTATCTATAGAGCTATTCTATCTCTTATTCCTTACTTTTAAATATAGTAATAAGTTTATATATATTTATAATATCTTTATTTATTTAAATAATATATATTAGTAAGTAACCTTTCTATTTAACTAGATATTATATTTTTCTTAATACGAGTATTTGCTTCTTAAGAATGCTTTTAATCTTAAACTACTTATATACTTTAAGCTAATAAATATTATTATCTTCCTTAATATTAACTAGACCTTAGTAGTTATTTTAATTATTAAATAAGTTATTACCAGGGGCTAGTATTAGTATCAGCTAGATAATAGATATAACTAGATAAATATTTATATTAAGTAGAATATTAAGGCGGTATACTAACTTACTAATACGTTTAAGGACCTTAAATAGAATATACTAGTAGCTATACTTTAGATTTAGCTATCTTAGTAAATAATATCCTAATCCTATCTTAAGGTATACCTAGTTACTTAGCTTAAAAGTAATAAAACGATATTTTTTATTATACGATTCCTTTATATATAGCTAAGCTACTATAATTAAAACTTTTACTTCCTCCTAGAAGATTTTATAATTTATCTTAGGATTAGTATTACCTAAGATATTTAAGACGTTACTAGTATTCCTACTATATAGGATTTAGTTTAATACATAACTAATAACTTATAAGTAAGTATTATTAAGGTTTTATTAAAAGCTTAGTAGTAATTTTACCTAGTTAATATTAATAAGGTTAAGAAAGTAACGAATAGCTAGTTTGATAGTTTAGTTCTTACGTTCTAAAATACTATTAATTTAAGGATAATATAGTATTAAGAATCTTAATTTAGTATATAGTTTAGCCTATAGTATAGTTTTAAACTTTAATAAGAACTTCTAGTTATAATTAGATATAATAGCTTTTAGGATTCCCTAGTTATTATATTAGAGGTTATTAAGAAGGAGGTATCCCTAGATCTTAGTTGTATATATTAAGTAACCTAGGATAAGAAGTATTACCTTAGAGACCTTATTAGTTATAATAAGTACTACATCGAGTAGTAGGAAGTTCTCTACTTTATAGCCTAAATATTATAAAGGTATTTTAAGAAGTCTAATAATAAAGTCTATAGTAATTATATAGAAGGGAATAGCTAGCATTAATATTAGCTATATCGCGCTAAGCGGTATTGAACGTCCCGTGTTTATTATTCTATATTATAAGTAGTTAACTATATAGTTATTAACTTATTATTTAAGACGTAATATATAAAAATATTTATTAACGGCTCTCTATGTTCGTTCCTTACTAAAGTAATAGTAGTTATTATAAGCCTTTTTAATAAGTAGCGTTATTAAATCTTTTAGGATATAGAGCCTTTACTTCTTAGTATAAGGGTTAATATAGTAAAGAAGACTATTATATATAATAAAGTTAAGGTCTATATTATCTACCTTTTTATAGAGTATTTTATATACTCTGCTCTAGGACTTAGAGTTGATATATAATTAGATAAGCTTAGTCTTAAAGTTACTATTAAGAGATACCTCTATTATAAAGTTAATACTTATTAGTATATTATTATATGTATTATTAAGTTCCCTAACGTTTTTAATAGGGATTTCTATTATAAGTAGGCGTAATAATATATCTATTATAATATTTAACATTCTAGGGATATAATAATATACTAAGGAGATTTAGCTAAGGTATTCTAATAATAATATAAGTCGTAAGTTAGACCTCGTCTTATCCTCTAACTATAGCGATCTTTATTTAATAATATTATACGTTACTAAATAGTTAGTAAGTATAATTATAAGGTCTTACCTTTATAAATATAACATTAGCTAGCACTTTTTTACTACCTATACTAGGTATACTACTTTAAGTTTAATAAGCTATTACTTCTATTTGGCTTAGTTAAGGGCCTTGCTAATATAGGTAATTAGGTATATATTAGTAGAATTAATAGGGTTATAAGGAATCTATTTAACCTTATTAGCTAGCTAGAATATTAGCGCGGAGTATCTATATTCCTATAATAGGTTAAGCTAAATAAATAGCTACTTATTAGGGTTATAATAGAATAAGGCGTTACCCGCTATTAATATATGCTTAATATTATTAAAGCTAGCTACTTCTTCTAGTATAGGTTTAAAGCTTTTTCTTTTAATAGAAGACCTTTCTTATAGCGCCTTTATCCTTCTCTTAAGCTTAGGCTTTAGGAAGTAATATTATTTTATATTATTAGAGCAGTTAAATATAATAGCTATAGCGTAGTATTATATATTATAAGAAACTAGTTACGCCTATCTAGTGCTTAAGCTAGCGGAGGTTATAGGGGCACTTAATCTTCTTAATAGTATTAATATAGTTTTAAGTATTTAATAGTCTTAATATATTAATAGTAAAGCTAAGTAGCTTAATAGAAGGGTATCTAACGAACGACTTCTTTGCTAAAGGCGAGAGTTTAATATTAGTAAAGAGTTTAAGAATTATATTAAGGTGCTTAAGGTAAGTATTAAAGTCTTTAAAAGCTATAATAATATTATTAATAAATATATAGATATATTCCTTATAGAGTTATAAGAGTCTATCTAGAACGCGTTAAGCGTAAGCAGGCGAATTATAGAATCCTATAAGTGCTACCTTTAAGCGTTCTTATTTATAGTAGCTAATTATAATAAATCGATCTTAATATTTCTTCTTAATAAGAAATTGATAGAAGAAGGATTAAGCGTTAACTATAGTAATCTATAGTTTACTACGAAGGTATTTAATAACGTCTTATTATAGTAGTATAGGGTATATATTAGGAAGTATAGCTTTATTAAGCGTATATAGGTCTATAACTATTCTACCTTTATACTTACTATCTATAATTCGCTATATAGCGAAAATAGGGGCTCTAAATAGTATAGGTCCAGAGTTACCCTATTTTATATAGTTTTAAGCGTGAAGCTTATCTAAGGTTTTATTAATAAGTTTCTTATCCTCTTTACTAATAGAGTAAGGTTATTATCTCACGTTTATATTCTACTATCTTTTAATAGGTTTAACCTTAAGGTATTAATCTTTTAGAAGGTTAATTAGTCCTTAGTCCTTCTAAGTCGCAGAGTAATATAATATAACCTCTTTAAGGCATTAAATAGCTTTAGTATCTTAGTTATAGATATATATACCTTCCTTAGTAATAACTACTCGTAAGCTTTTAGGCTTAGTTATACCTATCTTACTATTTAGGTTAATATTCCCCTTATAGATATCTCTATAATTTAGCGTTAAATTATCCTTTATTATACCTTAGTTAGTAAGCGCCCCCTTACTAGTTAGGTTAGAGATCTCTACTTAGTCGTTAAATAATAGTTCTAGTAGCTAAATAAGTATTATAAGCTTATACTCTAAAAGGTTAAAAGATAGCGTAGTATATTAGATCCTTATATAATAATATTATAAAAGCTATTTATAGTTAATTATAAGTCGTTAGCTTAAGGTATTTATTAGACTTAAAGGGCGCTAGGGTTCTAAGTTTAATACCTCGTTTAGTCTTTAATAGATAAGGAGCGTTATTAATAATAGGAACAAATAGTAAATTACCTATGTATATATATACCCCTTTCGTGCTTTAGGCCTAATAGAAGGGACTCTATTTTATAATTATATATTAATTTAAATAGCAGAGCGATTATAAGGCGTAATAGTTATATTTCTAGTAGTATATATATTATAAACTTTTAAAAGGACCTTTAAATAGATCTAAGAAGGAATTTAAATATTATTATAGGATATAATCTAGATATACGATTCTAAGTTTAAGATATTAAGCTTATTAGGTATATTAAAGTCTTACCCTATAAGTAGACTAGTATCTAAATATAGGATAAGCTATATACTTATATAGAGCTTAGTAGTTATTATATAACTATTAGGTTATTATCCTTATATAAGAATTAAGAAGGTTACCTAAGGAATAGTCTTAAGGCTTCTAATACCTTAGAGCTTAAATACCTTAGGTTCTCTTAAGAGGGTCTAGAACTATTATAGGTAAGCTTTACTTATAACTAAGCAGTCTGCGCTAGTATTAATAGAGACTACGATTAGTAGTCTATTAGGATAGCCTCGGATAATAATCTTAGCATACATATAATAATATAAATATATAACTATATATCGCTATAGCTTAATAGGACTAGTAAGCGTTATATTTAGCTAAGGGGATTGAAGGTTATAATATAAGAAAATACCCTTAAAGTCGGCGTATAGCTTAGCGTTATAAAGGTATATTTTATAAGAGTAGATTCTAGGATCCTTAAGGAGCGAATTTTAGAATAAATTAATATTAAAATAGGGTATTTATCCTTATATCTAGGGATATAACCTAGAGGGTATTTATAGTAATAAGCGGGTTAAGTAACTAGGTTAATATAGTTATAATTATCTTTTTATTACTCTTAGTTATCCTCGTTATTAGTACTAATAACTAAATCTTCTTTATATAAATCTAAATCCTTACTAGCCTTAATATACTAGATATTGTTAAAGTCGCCCTTATTTAACGAAGTATATGCTTCCTCTTCTGCTTACTTATAACTAGTCCCCTTCGCTATATATACTAAAGCGTAACTAAGTAGTTGAGGATATTAAACGCGTTAACCGGGCTAATTGCGTTAGTATTCAGGCCTTTATTATTAATTAACTAAAATTTCCTTATAAGAGGTGCTTAATAAGGGTTTAGTAGCGATATTAGCGACTTACGTTATAGGCCTTAATAGTAATAGACTAGATATAGTCTCTTTTAGGTTTATATAGTATAGGTAATAAGTAGTAGTAATATAGCCTATTTTTAAGGTCTCTTTTAGCGATAATTACGTCGCTATAGTTCCTATATAAGTTATCTTAATAGATAGTTAGACTAATACTTACTAGGATCCTTTAGTAACTATTTAATACTAGCTAGGGACTATCTTCTATAGGCTTATAATAATCTTATTATAATTTATATTACTAGTTAGCTAAGGAATACTAATAACTAGTTCTATATCTATATTATTATATATAATAGTTAATACCTTAGATTCGCTCTCTTTAGTATCATTATAAAGTTAAGTAACCTTAGTTATCTAATATCAAATATTATATTAATTATATATATTATATAGAGTATACCTCTCCTTTATTAAATATGCTTTAGTAATTTTATATAGTAAATAGAAATAGTTAAGTAATAACTCTGTCCAATAGTCTAATCTATAATTAGGGTCCTTAAGTTCTGCCTTGTTATTATATATTAGATTAGTATAGTACTGGTCCGAGGTATACCTTAATAAGGTTTAATATAGGTTAAGGGTAGCTATAGCTAGGTTCTTATTATTTAACTTAATATAGCTATTAATAGGATTAATAAAACGGTATATATTCTAGTAGATAGTCTTTAAACTACTATTAATAAATCTATTATTAACTTCGTTATTATATAGAGGTGGATTGAATAACCTAATTATATTAGTCTTAAAACAAGGAGTACTATACCTAAGTTCTATAACTAATATACTAGCTATTACCTTTACTAGCCCTTCTTTATCTATAGAGAGAAGGAATATAAGAAAGGTATAACTAACTAAGAACCTATTAGGGTTAAATAATAGTTTAATAATATCTCTTAGCCTAACTAGTAGTTAAGGGTATTAATTACCTTAGCTATTACTACTACTATAGCTAGGGCTACCTCCTCTACTATTTTAGCCCTTAGGGTTACTATTATTATCTCTATTACTAGGATCTCTAGGTACTATAAGTAGTAGTAGTAGTAGAGGAGCGTCCTCTATATATTTAATATCCTAATTATATCCTTTACTTTTATTAAGGTTTAATAGTCTAGCTTCTAGTTCCTAGGCGCCTATCTTACTACGCTATATACCCTAGCTATAAGTATTAGAGTAACTCTATAAACTACTTAGCTTAAGTTTAAGAGGGTTATTTAATCCTTTTCCTTAGGTTAGAAATAAAGTACTTAATATATCTTTACTTTCCTTAAATAATATATAGAATATATTTAGACTTAGCTCTAGTATTAATATAGTAGTTATATATTTTAATATAGGTTTAAGAAATAGGAGTTATAAAGTATTTATAAAACTTTATCTAAACTTATAATATTCCTCTAGGGTTAATAGAAGTACTAAGAAAGCTTTAGGAATTATTCTTATATTAAGTTTAGATATATATTTTAAGATATCTAGCTTATTTATAGCTTTAGCTCTTAAGGTCTTATAACCTCCCCTCTCTTGATTCTCTTTAGAAAAGAGCGTTAAGTCTAGCGTCTAGCTTTATTTAGTCTCTATTTTAATATATTAATTATAATAAGGGAGGTTAAGGCAATACTACTATCTAATAGTATTAATACATAGTTATAAGTTAGTTATCTATACCTATAGGACCTTACTTTAAATATATTAAGCGGTTTTATATACTTCCCTATATAGTAGTAACTTTTTAATATATTTATAGTAGTTAGCTAAATATTATTTAAAGTTCTTATAAGTAATAGCTATAATACTTGCTTTTATAACTAACCTAAGGAGGGTATACTTAGCTTAAGTAAGTAGTATATAGAACTTATTAGGGTATTACTTAAGCGCTACTATGAAGTTTATTATAGTTAAATAGTTAATAGGTTCTAGAAGGTTAGACTTAAGACCTTCCTTAACCTTATAATTAGATAGCAGTTTATAGGGTATTATTATTAGAGAGGCTTATTATCTCTTTAAGATATTCCTTAGTTAAGGAAATCTTTAAGGTTTAATATCTCTTAAGGATATCTCCTAGTTAAGAGAAATAATAAAGAGTTAATATCGCTTATTAATATTTCCTAGTTAAGGGAAAGGGGGAGTTTAGAGGCTTTTAATAATATATAATACCTATAGGTATTAACTATAAAGATACTACTTTATATAAACTCAATAGGGTTAGCTATCTATATAGTTAAGTAGCTTCCTTGATTATAAGGGATATCCTTAGTTATAAGGGAATATAGCTAACTATTAAGGTCGTACTACTAAATAATATAATCTATATAATAGGTAAAAAATTAAAAGTAAAATATATCTCTTTTTTAAAGGTTTTCTCCTTAAAGGCGATAAGCCTTTTTATAAAGGTTTACTACGTTTAGGTATATTTAACGCGTTAAAGGTAATAGGCGCCCTTAGGCGGGATAACCGCGCTGAGCGCGTTCGGTATTAGTCTCTAATAAGTTACTAAGTAGTTATTAGAGACCTTCTAGCGCTTTACTTTCTATATAATACTCTAGACTTTTAAGAATTACTTATTATAATTAGCTAGTAAGTTAATAGTAATTAGCTAATCCCTTAGCTTAGGAGTAAGGGAGGCCTTTAGAAGTAAGATCTAGATTTAACTTAGCTAGTTTATACTACTTATATTAGCTAGTATTTATTTAAATCTTAGTAAGAAGGTTACTAGAGATTTATTCTCTTTTTATTAGAGGGTTTATAGTTGAGCTATAGCTTATAACTAGATATTAAGTCCTTATATATCTAGTTTAAATAAGCTATAAAATCCTCTAAGGTATATTTTCCTCTACTCCCCCTAGCTCTATAGAAAGTAGAAACTACCTATTAGGGTATAATATCTAAGTAGGAGTTAATAAGGTATTATACCTCTATATCTATAGTATAGAATACCCTATTTATAGTAATCTTATACCTTACTTACTATACCTAGGTAATATATTCCTTTTACTTACTTAAAAACTTTAGGGGTAAGGGTAGTAGCTTCTAGTATATTATACTAGGTATTACTAGTACCTTACTAGTAGTATTTATAAGGGTTTATATAGCTATATATTAGCTATTCCCCTATTTAACCTCCTATAACTATTATTAGAGGGATTCTATTACTACTACTTATTTAGCTTATAATAGCTCATCTTAAGTTTTAGCTATACTACTATTAACTATCTTACTAACTAGTAGGGAGCAGCGCTTAACCTATTATTATTATTATAATAATAAGCTTAAATATATAAGGGGTTAGACCTAAGTTTATTTAATAAGAGGTTATTATAATATTATTTATTTAAGCTAAAAAGGAAAAGGGGAAGTTTTCCCTTTTAGTAGAGATTTCGCTAGTTTATAGGGAATAACTAGGTAAGCCCTAGGTAAGCCCTAGGTAGCTCCCTAAGGCGGCGAGCCTAGGTAGAAGCCTAGGTAGGCTTAACCCGAGCGTAGCCTATTAAGTTCGGAATTACGCCGCAGCCCCTTCGCAAAAAGACTATAACAAATTCACCTAGTTCGTAGGCATAATTCGGGAAATACTATATAGGTATTTTAACCTATACCCTCTACTAGTTAAGGAAAATAATATA